>MJUU01013504.1:46304-64051 GCA_002080025.1 Modiolus philippinarum | reverse complement strand
GAATTTAGGCAAAAGGTATCCCTTAACAAAATCAAAATTACTAGGCGTTAGAGGAGTTAATGGTAATTTTATAAGAGTACTAGGAGATGTAATATTACCGATTGAAATAGGAAAATTAACAATGTTTCAAGAATTTGTGTCTTAAAAATGTAAGTGCAAGTGAAATAATATTAGGAAGAGATTTGATGGACGACCAAAAGGTCGAAATACGTTTTCCTACACAAACACTTAAACTACAAAATGGAATAACAGAAGTGTCATTAAATCAAGATAGGGAAGGCTCGAACAATTTTGTTCGAGTTGTAAATAAGATAACCATTCAACCCAGACAAAGAATAATCTGTCCAATTCGCATAGAAAACATAACTCAAAACAGAACCGGAATTATCGAACCCAATTTTTCGTTAATTGGCAAACATAATATTATGGGTGCTCGTTGTTTGGTACAAACACACAGAAATAATGCAATTTTTGAAATTTTAAACCCTACAAATTCTGAAATAACAATCAAACCAGAAACAATAGTAGGTAACTTTAGTGCTACCTCTGAGAGTAATATTTTAGGTGAAATGAACGAAAACATAACAACACTTTCTAGTTTATCTCATAATGAAAAATGATTACAAACAAATAGCTCTGGATATGGGTATAGATTTGTCAAATTCCGACTTATCAGAAACTCAAAAGTCTCAATTATTGACTCTGTTGGGGAAATACAGGTCGGCATTTGCCAAAGATTTGTCTGAACTCGGAAGAACAAGTACAGGTATTAGCCAGCATATCATAGACACCGGAAACGCAAATCCTATCCGTCAACATCCATACAGAGCTACTCCAAAAATGAAGGAAGAAATCAGTAGACAGATCGATGATATGGAGGAACGTGGAATTATACGGAAGAGCATATCACCATGGGCCAGTCCAGTTGTGATGATTAAAAAGGCCAATAGAGAATACAGATTTGCAGTCGACTACAGAAAATTAAATTCTGTGACAAAAATTTTCACACTGCCACTTCCCCATATGTCCGATGTATTGGATACTCTAGGTGAATCCAAATCCCAAGTATTTTCGGTTTGTGATATGAGACAAGGATTCTGGATTCTGGAACTAGACGAAGCGTCAAAAGAAAAGACAGCCTTTATTTGCCATCGAGGACAATACGAGTTCAACAGACTACCATATGGACTCGCTAATTCTCCAGCAACGTTCAACATGGTGATAAATGAAGTGATAAGAGATCTAAACTGGAAGTGTGCGCTTGTTTATGTAGACGATATCCTGGTATACAGTAAGAATTTCGAAGAACACCAGAAACATTTGGCAGCCCTATTTGAAAAACTAATTGAAGCAAATTTGAAATTAAAACCATCAAAATGTCAATTTGCGTGCAAAGAAGTAAAATATTTAGGCCATATCATATCAAAAAATGGAATTGCAGTTGATTCGGACAAAACAGCAGCTATTCACTCCGCAAAAGCACCAAAGAACTCAAAAGAACTACGCATGTATTTAGGACTCACCAATTATTTTAAGAAATTTATACACAATTATGCAAAAATCGCCACACCTCTACATCAACTTCTCGAAAAGGACAAATCATTTGAATGGACTTAAGATTGTCAGGTAGCAATGGATACTTTGAAAGAAAGACTGACCACGCCACCAATTCTCGTGTTCCCAGATTTTGACAAAGAATTCATACTACACACGGATGCTAGTGGTACTGCGATTGGATTTTGGCTAGCCCAGTATGACAAGAACAATAGGCTACAAGTTATTGCGTATGGTGGCCGCATGTTAAGAAAACCAGAACAAAAATGGGACGTTAAGGACCGCGAATGTTTGGCGCTAGTAGTTGCAATTAAACAGTTTCACGTCTATTTAGCTAACCGGAAATTCCACGTCTATACTGACCACATCGCATTGCAGTATCTCCATCGCATCAAAGAATCAACAGGGCGACTAGCTAGATGGTCAATATTTTTACAAGCTTATGAATTTGAAGTCCATTACAAACCAGGGAAAGACAATGTGTGTGCAGACTTTTTATCCAGAATAGAATACCCAGAACCACGAGTTCATCAACACCCAAGTATATGTATAGCTGAAACTTCAAGTCTAACTCACCAGCAGCCCGTAACTACTAAAACAACGGACAACCAACATCCAAATACAGTTTCAATGAAACAAAATACTCAATTCGAAACAGAAAACACCAGCATCTCAGCAATTCAAGAAGTCATCAATGCCGAAACAAAATACCAGAAACTCGATCCACTCAGTCATATATTGCAAACAACCACCATTACCACAGGGAAAGTTAAAACAGCACAGAGAGAGGATGACGATATTAGACAACTTTGCGACTACATAGAAAATGATATTTTACCCGAAGATAGGAAGACTGCAGATCTTGTCATTCGAGAATCCAATCACTATGTTATATCCGATGGCATTCTATATCACCACTACTATCCAAGAGGAAAGGGACATATGTCTGAAAGGGTTATCAAACAGCTAGTGGTCCCAAAGTCGTTACGACATGATGTACTACTGTAATATCACGATGCGATTATTGCAGCTCATCCGGGTTTCGAAAGGACATACAGCAACATTAGACTGAAATTCTTCTGGAAACGAATGTACACAGATATCGAACAGTACGCTAAAACATGCATTGAATGCCAACAAAGTAAGACCAATCCGCATGCGAAGAAAGCACCACTTCAACCACTTCCGGCCAAAGGCGTATTCGAACGTTTGCAGATGGACATTCTATGTAATCTCCCAAAGTCTGAAGAAGGTTACAATCAAATATTACTAGTCGTATGCCCATTTTCAAAATGGTGTGAAGCTTTTCCGATGATAACGGGAGGTGCACCAGAAATAGCCAACATCTTATTCAATGAAATAATATGTAGATATGGTCCTTGCAGAGAAATCTTAACAGACAGAGGCCAATGTTTTATGAGCAATTTGATCAAAGAAATATGTAAATTTTTCCAAATAACAAAACTAAACACTTCGTCCTATCACCCACAATGTAATGCAGCAATAGAAAGAATGAATCGTACTATCGCTTCTTCTCTGCAAGCTTACTGCGATGGTAACCAGAGGACATGGCCAGCGTATCTTCAGAGCATTATGATGGCATACCGAAATTCAGTAGCAACAGAATCCACGCAATACAGTCCGTATTACCTTGTTTTTGGACGAGAACCTCGTAACCCAATTGATATAGCTCTGATTCCAGAATCAACTGCAAAGTTAGGAAAAGATGCCGAGTCAACATTTAACCACTTAGTGGACAAGCTCACCGTCGCTAGAAAGATAGCCAAGTCAAATATTGAAGCTGCACAAAACAAATACAAAACTCAACACGACAAGAATGTAGATGAACCTAAATTCAAAGTAACAGACAAAGTATGGCTGTATTGTACACGTACTCCGGTTGGCCTATCATCTAAATTACAAAGAAAGTGGACGGGACCGTACTACATCGTTGAATACATAGGCGATTACACTTATAAGTTACGCCGTTCTGTAGATCATAAAGAATTAAAGGCACCCGTCCATGCAAACAGGTTGAAGATGTTTCACGACCCGAAAGATCGGCCAACCAATCCACCAGAAAACGTCAATGATGATGATATTGAACCAACAGACAATGACATGGAAATGCCTGAAATTCTCGACAGAGTCAATAAAACAATTTTAAAACGTGAAAATAATAAAACAAATAATAATAAAGCACCTAAAATGTCCAAAAACCAAAATGACAACCCTACTCAAAATGGAAATAAAAATGACAATAAAACTGCAATACCTCAAAATAAAACCAAGCAAGTAAAACGCGACGAGGACAAAAACTATGAAGTTGAACAAATTCTTAAATATAGGACTAGAAAAAATAAAAAGGAGTATTTCATAAAATGGAAAGGTTACGATAAATCAGAAAATTCGTGGAAACCTTCCCGCAATATACCCAATGATCTTATACGACAATTTTATGCAAACAAACATATAAAGAGAAGGACACGGCGCCGTTAGGCCCAATTAAGTCATTGTAAATATAGCCTGGCCAAGCATATTTATAGTGTATAGTCTCGCCGAGTCTGATCAACTTAGAGAGACACTGTACTTCTCTTCTCTTTATATAATGTGTAGTATTTTCGTATACAAAAATGCACTGCACCATGTTAAACCTGTTTTTGCTTCTCATAAAACAACACTCACAACATACATTTGCATACAATTACATATGTCAGAACTATTAACGTCACGGAGAATGAGAGATTTTATATCAAATAAAGTAAATGAATTGTCGTATATGCCTACTGCAGAACAATATGTGCTGATATGGTTTTTATACTTCATGCCCCCAACCAAATCTAGACACAAGCAATTCAGACACTTCATAATAGTAAAACAAATTTTAAGCCCTTTTTTTTCTGTGGAAAAACATATATGTCAGGATCCGAATGTCGTATTTTTGGGCCCAGTGTTTAGGCACAAGTTTTCGGGTCGTAACTTGGACTGGAGGATTGACATTTTATGTATTATATTTTTTTCTTTTCACTCTAGTCACTGCTATTTTACTATTTTGCGTGTCAAATTTAAGGTTAAACAATGGTTTTAGCTATTAGTTTTATCAGAAGTAATATTTGTTTTAAATGAAATGAATGAATTGTGGACTCATCACCCATAGTTTATCCATTTTTAGATTATCCTTGATAAAGAGAGTGATGCCTCGTTATTGAGGATAAGTAAAATTTTTTACACTTACAAAAAAACCTTTTGCTTTTGGTTAAACCATTGTTGAGCCAAATCCGTTTTCTTATAATAATTTTTTTTGCAAATTTATGCCCATCGGGGACAAGCAAATAAATTAAATGTTACATCAAAATCGCATTTCTTTTCTACAAAAAAAAAGCATTGTTTTTACCTTTCTGTTTTTCAAGTTTTATTTTTATAATAAATTCGCAATAAATGCGAGATATTTTACAAGTATGTTTTAATATTTTGTCCCAAGATTTCAATAACAGTAGAAGTTGTCTATACAGTTTGTCCATAAACAACGTACAACTTTGTCTACACTAAACTGAATCCGTATTTTTTTTTAGTACATAAACTTTATTTTATTGTTGTTTTGTTGTCCATGTTCCTATAAAACCCTGTTTTTGTTACCATTTATATGTAAAACATGTTTATTTTACACAAAAAAATGAAGAAAAGTTCAAGAGTTAGCCCTCCAATTCTTGAATATATTTTGAACTAAATTCTACTCGATTTTTTAGAATATTACGTCCAGAGTTACGAAGTTTGATTACTTACTTAATGTCCCATTTTATTTTATACCTTACATGTGAATTTTTTTAAATTAGGGTGCGCTTTGTGTAAAGGTTCATATTGCTGTCTGTAGATCACAATTATCGTAACTATGGCAACAACTACCGATGCGTTTGATGTACCAGAGACTTTTGCCAATAATATATATTATTCATGCATGTGATCAAGTGCTCGGGACGATCACTTTGGCGGACAATGGGAGAATATAACCGGGAGAAAATGCGTTCCAGAATTGATGGACATTTTGTGTTTAATTTTTAGTTCACAAATGTTAAATTGAAATCTAAAGAAGCTAATCGACAAATAAATTGAAATCTGTAGATACTGTCAAAAACTCCGTTATTGAACAATTGTAATTTTCATTGATCCTTATTTATTTTATAAAGTTAGTTTTCTTACATTTAATTGAATGACATTATATACCTTAAATAGTTAATCCCGCAACATTACATAACATTGTCGGAAAAGGACAAGATAATCCGAAATCAATCATTTTGTATTTAGCATGTCAATTTCGGCATTTAAGGCCTTTGAATGGACATTTAACCCGTAAGGGATTATATCGATTATGGTTGAAATTTATGTTTGTTGTATTTTATGTTATGATTCTATGTTTTACTTTTGAAATGAGAACACGTATTAAATCGTAAAATTTGTACCTCTTGGTTATGATTATTATATCCAGAGACAAACGAATATCGTGAAACAAATAACCCTTAAATTTAACGGGTTATAACTATATCAATCACAAAAAATATTAAAAAAGCAACAAGAAAAAAATAAAACAAAATAAAAACTAATCAATACAGCAAACATCTATTGTACAAGTTAATATAACCATTAAAACATCAAATGTGCATTTTATAATAAAAATTCATTTTTTCTTGAGAATGAAAATCAACTTTGCAATAATTGTTTGCTGCTTGAAACTATATATTCAAGTTATTAGTTAATTAATTGATTAATTAATTCAATTAAATTATCAATGTTACTTTCAGTCAAGCGGGTTATAAATCGACAGTGGGTGATATATCAAGAGAAAGGTGATATATCTGGTTGATCTATCGGTGCAACCAATGGTTGTTTAGTGGGCGGAGTTAGTATGGAAAAAAGTAAATAACACAGGATAATTACCCAATAGAAACTCGAGATTTTTAATTAAGAATAATATAATCGAATATCACTCCTGCGTTTCAATTAAAAATATCGTTATTGATATATCAACAGTGTTTATTTGACCAATATATTATTTAATCGGGATTGGATTTTATTGATGCACGTTTAATGGAACCTCTTTATAAAGCGAGCACTGTCTAATTGATTTGTTTGATTACTTAAAAAGTAAAACGTCAAGAGAATTATTTACAGGAATGACAATGACAAATTTTTAAAAGGCATTTGAAAAAATAGATCGTCACATCATGGAGTTATTAACATAGTTTATACCTCTATGGTCACATCCTGTGCAAAAAAAATCAAAAGTAATTGGCGTAGAAAATATCAAATGGTTTCAGTCTTATTTGACAGGAAGAAAACAAGTTGTAAATGATAATGGAAGTGAATCCGAAAAAAAAAAGAAATTTAATGTTGAGTTCCGCAAGGAAGCATTCTAGGACCTTTGTTCTTCCTTTGCTATGTACGCGACATATTGATAGGCAGAAAAAATTGGGTGATGTTTAACTCAATTACACTTTATGTAAAGGTTAAAAACGAAATAGTATTCCAAACATTCGTACAGTTCAGCAGAACTCTCAAATGCTTGAATAAAAAATCATGTCTCCCGTCCTGTGAGTCCATTTACTTTTTACAATTGTATCTTTTGAAGGGATTATGAAAATCTAATATCGGTGCTTGTAGTTTTTGGAGAAAGACCTAAAGAAGGGAAATGGGGAATGTGTCAAAGAGAAAACGATCCAAAAGGGAGTAATAACAACTCAAAGCCACCATAAGATCTTCAATGAACGGTAAAGAAACCCCACACCCAACGGCAGGTCGGAGTCGGCCACTGAATAAAAAGTTATCAAGTTCAGCGAAATAAACATCATCCTAGACTCCTATAGCCATAAAGTAAACTAACTAGAAAAAAGACAAGACACACAAAGGCTTAATTTTCCTGACTTAGGACAGGCGCAAACCTGTTGCGGTGGTGTTAAACTAGTTTTATTGGGCCCAAAAATCAAAAAATAATCGTAACAACAGTAAAATTTAGTTGGCAACAGGACTGAGTCAATTGTGAAAAATGAAACTGAAAGAACTAAATATACGGACATAAACATGAAATCACAAGAGACTACTAGCAGTTAACTGACATGCCAGCTCCAGACCCATTACCAACTGACAAATTGATTTGTGTACCCTCATTATACAGCTTCCACGAAGATCCCTTCCTGTGAGGAGTTTAGCATAATGATTTCATGCATATACCGGAATACATAACCCGTGTCCATGCAATACAGATTTGAGAAATTTAGAATGTGTTTAGTTCAAAGCAAACACCCTATCAAAAAATCAATGTTAATATCAAAGAAGGCCATACGTAATGACTTGACGACAATACCGTAATTATAACCCTTATGAATTAGACAATTAAAGGTTCTATAAGTTTGTTAGGCGAGTTTAAGTATTTTACTCTCATGTAAAACATTACCGTAAAATAAGGGATGTGAAATATTAGCCTTGATTAAATGTTTACAGGTTGCATTGTATCTATGAACTAAGTCTTTATATCACGATGCATAAATTTAGTAAAGGTTTTAACTAGTTTATGATAACGAAAATCCTGATGTAATAGTTTTTCAGTTATGAAAAGATTCCGTTCATTAAAATCAACGTTATTACATACTCGAGCAAATCGAACAAGTTGAGATATGTAAACACCATATGATGGCGCTAATGGAACATCTCCATCCAGAAATGGATAATTAAATATGTACATAGATACAAATGATGTTCCAAATGAAATATATTTTGAATTGCCTTAACTTAAATAAAAACCCGACATTTTGTTAAAGTTAGTTCCATCAGTACAGATATATACACGGGCATCAATCTAAAAACCATTATCATTTGTGAAAGAAAACTTGTGATTCTAATATTAACAAAATACCGAAGTCACTGTGAATTTTGATTCTGCTTATGCGCATTTCAACAATTTATGTCTCTTAAGTGCAGATAAAATCAAAAACATCGAAATTCGTGTTAATACCGTAGAGAGAAGATTGAAATAGAAAAGCTAAAATTAGCTAAGGACAGAGCTATGCAAGAGGGGGATGCTCCTTAGTTTTAAACAAAATTTTCAAAAATTTAGATATTGCAAGATTCGAAATAAATTCGGCTTTTGGGTCAGCTACGAAGTACTGACCACTGGGTTGGTGAATACCCTCTAGCCTGGGACTAATAGTCCACCAGCAGAAGCATCGGTCCAGTGGTAATAAATAACAAAATACCGAAGTTACTGTGAATTTTGTTTCTGCATATGCGCATTTCGACAACTTATGTCTCTTCAGTGCAAATAAAATCAAAACATTTGGAAGTTCATAAATCGAAATTCGTGTAAATACTGTAGTCTCTTCAGTGCAAATAAAATCAAAACATTTGGAAGTTCATAAATCGAAATTCGTGTAAATGCTGTAGAGAGAGGAAACTATAAACGTATTAATTTTCGCGATTGCTTATTTTCGCGGTTTATGAAAGATGGACATGTTTGCAGGTATCATTTTTCGTGTTTTTCAATTTAAATTAAAAAGAATTGTTCTACACAAAAACGTATTTTTACGAGTACTTTTTTCGCAGTCTAAAGCCAACCGCGAAAATTAGTACACCGTGGAAATTAATACGTTTACAGTACTCCTTAGTTTTAAACAATTTTTTAGATATACAAGTTTCCAAATAAATTCGGTTTTCGGGCTTACACCGAAGTACTAGCTACTAGGTTAAAGAATACCCTCGGGGACAAATAATACACTAGCAGAGGCATCGCCAAGTGTTAATAAATAACAAAATACCGAAAACTGTTAATTTTGTTTGTGCGTATGCGCATTTCAACAACTTATGTCTCTTCAGAGCAGATAAAATCAAACATTTGGAAGTCCATAAATCGAATAACGTGTAAATACTGTAGAGATAGAAATAACCAATAAGATCTAAATAGAAAAACCAAAATCATCTAAGGACAGAGCTATGCAAGAGGGAGATACTCCTTAGTTTTAAACAAATTTTTTTTTTAATTTGGATATTGCAAGCTTCCAAATAAATTTGGTTTTCGGACCAGCACTGAAGTACTGGCTACTGGGTTGGTGAATATCCTCGAGAACTAATAGTCCATCAGCAGAGGCATCGGCCCAGTGGTAATAAATAACAACATAGCATGATGATATCGATGTAACCACTTTGTTTGACAACAAAAATTTCTTAACTTTTTAAAGACGTAATAAGTCCAAAAAATCTGTATGGGACCAGCATCAACATGAAATCTTTTTTGTAATAAACAAGCAAATAAAACTTGGATTGCGTATTAAAAGATCCGTATAGAACTACACTGATTCCATCTTAGGGACCGACCACGTAACTTGAAGGGGAGGTATGTTTTTTTTTCTGGACAGAAATTTTTTTTCGTGCTTCGCGCGAACAAATTTATTTTTTTTTCACTTGTATCAACAAAATATTTTTTTTCAAAATTAGCATTATTTATTGGGACATAAAGCCCCCTTCAGAATATTTTTTTTTCATCATTTTGGCAGCCAAAATATTTTTTCCACAGAAAATCAGCTTGAATATTTTTTTTAGGAAATCATTAACATGTTCAGCATTCAAATATACAATTTTTGTCCAGATTCTTAGGACTATCGATATTCCGGAGAGGTGGCACTCATTATTCCAACTCAAGTTTCATGGGACATTAATGTGTAGTTGGCACATTACATTGCTGCATGTCTCATATCAATTTTGATTCAGTTTATCAATAATAATGAAGGCAATGAAGACATCAATACCAATATACTTTACATAGAATTTCCTAATAAAAAAGCAAGGCAGTACCACTTTAACAATGTTACGTAATTTGTAAGCACTTGTGTTTGTAAGTACTTATAAATTGTACAAAATATACGATTGCTTTTATACGTTATGTCCGAGAGACAAACATCAACCATATAAATATTACCAGTATATTGTTACTTGGCAATCTATTTTAAGATTGCCAGGTATGTCGTTTGGTTAGAAAAAACGGTAGCCTTGATGTTTTGAAAACAGCAATATATATTCCATCGATATTTGTTGTTGTTTTTTTTTACTGAACTAATGATTGAAAACGTTGAAATTGTAAATTTTAATGTTTTTTTTTTCAATATTTTTGGAAAATGGTAATTAAACTGCTTTGTGTGTTTATTTTTTATATTGTGTATATGGTATTTTATACTGGGTAAACCATTAGTCCGGAAAATAATGATATGACAAAGGAATTAATTAATCTGAACACTGCATACAACTGTTTTAACTATAGGTCTGCTACAAACAAAACATTAAAATAAAAATACTAGGCTTATTATCCTTTTAAAACAATAACAAGTATTGCCAAATTGCGTGCTACGCAGGACCTTTCATTTTTGACTGGATAGCTGTTACCAAAACCGTTTCATCAATCTTTGCTGATTTTTTAAATGGTCCATTTCAACAAGATGAAATTTTAACCATTTTTCAAAAGAAACTATTCATTTTACTTTGTCCGCTAAATGTTTTTATACCTTTACAAGCTCACATCCTTAGCTATTCTAACTAATTTAGTTGGTAATTGTATAAATTGCACAGGCCCGTTTGCTTACCCGCAAAGATGAACAATCATGAAATTAATAAATAAAGGGTATACAAGTTTGTCTAATTAATATCTGAGTTATGTACTACTACCCAATGAAATATATACAAATCAAATTGCCTAGTATTAAATAGATGACTGTAAACAAATTTCTTATGATTTCGAAAACATTCATTCAAAAACTTTTTTTTTATAATTGATCCTTCGTTCATTTTCATCTTTTTCTTTTTAAACAACATAACTGGTAAGCAAAATTGAACAACATGCAAAATTTGTTTATCATTAACAGAGTTTAATCATATACATGTTTCATATGTCATCGTAAGAATATTGTTGTTTAAAACAACCACAGCACATGCGGAATGGATAGATACATACTGTATTAATTATTGCCATACCAACAGTATTATACTTTTCAAGCCTGTAGATTTTCCTTAGTGTCCGGATATAAATACTGACACCAAGCACTACATCAAGGCAACATAAAACTGAAACAGTTATAGTTAGACTTTTCATTTCTCCTTTCGATAGAACAAGACTATAAGATAAAATCAAAATATCAAATAAAATTTCAAAAAGTCTGTAATTGGCAATCAGTTCGTGTTTATATTGTACACTGCCAATGAAATGATCACGAAAGCAATATATCACGCCTATGTCAATTACGTACATCAGTACAATATGTGAGACAATCAAGATAAATATCACTAGAACCGCTGACCCCTTTATTAAAACGGATCTGTTTAAAATACAAATAACAGCAACCATATAACCATCCGAATGAAATAAATCCTCATTTGCATTTCACTGTCTAAATACTGATGTCGGCCGGAAATGTACAAACATAGTATCACAAGAACAGAAGAGGTTATATCCAAATAGAATTTACCAGCCATCTTACATGTTATTTATTGCTGTATCTTTCTCATTTCTAAGTTCATTTAAGTGATTTATCAATTGATAACTGTCATATGAACATGAACTTTATTGTATATTCGGATTTCCGTTTTTCTACTCAATTTAAATTGTATCTAAAGTGATATTACAATGCGTTTTTTTTATCATGAAACATTATACAGTTAAGGCTCTCGAAAGAGGTTAATATCCCAAATTGTCAACTGCGCTGAGGTTATTTCCCGAGGGCTTTACCCCGAGGGAACTAACCTCTGTGCAGTTGACAATTTGGGATATTCACCGAATTCATGAGCCGTAACTGTTTTATTATACCGAACAAACATTGGAAATATTATTCCACAAGCGTTGCACCTTTTTTCGGTTATTCATCGGGGAATAATGGGGTTATTCCATGGACATTGCAATTTTCAGGGGTTATTCATCCGTGAATAATAGGGTTATTCCATGGACCTTGTAATTTTCAGGGGTTATTCACTGCTAGCCACAATTTTGTGCGAAAAATATCCAAATTATTTCATATCATGTGACTATGTCTCAACCGATAGAAATGATTCTTTATTATGTAAGGTGTAATAATGTTATTTGATTTCTTTAGTCAAAATCCAGCAACAAACACACTTTCAAATAGTCTCTTTAGATGTCTACGTATACATTAAGCAAAAACCGATATGTATATATAAATTCGTACTAATTTCTTGTCAATTTGTCTCTGAATTATACGCGATTGATTGATACAAACCATTCTTTTTGATAAAAAGGAAAAATCAAATTATTATTTTTAATGTTTTCTCATGGATGAAGATTTTCCTTAGTAATCCTGATTTTAGTGAAAATTCGCATTTCCTTTATCTGAGTCATTTGAAAATCATGTGCACTACAGAAATGTAAAGGATGGCTTCATATCTAAACCTCAGGACGTTATTTTTACCAGCCGGACGGCAAAGTCTATGGGGTGCGTTCAGAGTATCACCATTGGCAAATATATCTTGCCGTTGGTAATATTTTTTACCATTGGTAATACATTGGCACCAATGTTGACCATCGGATACTACCATTGGTTAACATTTTTGCAGGCAGACTAGAGTCGAGTTAGCGTTGGCAGGTCACGTGGTTTAAGTTTTCAAAATGGCGTTACTACGAGATATAAGTACACAGCTTTTCCCAATCCAACTGCCAATAAATGGGGAAACTTTTAAATTCATTGTTAAAAGCGAGACAATCAAAGCCATAGCAGATAGTATGTATTAATTTTGGATTCTTTATTTAAGATAGTCTTTATAAACTAAAATGTTCACTGTTTTTATATCTGGACTTCATCCGTACATGCATGCATTAAATTGCAAGGTACAGAGACTGCAGGGATGTATATTAAGATATTTGTCATCGCAAGATGTGACTTTATTCAGGGGGCGGGGGTTGGGGTCACTTCTTATATTGATGATAGTAGATCATAGTGGGGGTGTCACTTCCAGTATATTGATGATAGCAGATAAGTAGAGTAGGCGTGAGGCGCTGGGATATGTAAATATTACATGAACAGATTGTTAGAAAACTTGTTAATTTCAGATAAAATATATATGATAAGCCAGCTAATACATTGAAAAGTTGTCATTTTTTCGCAGTTCCAACAACAAACTATTAACAACTAAGATAGGTCTTCGCTACTTGTCTTTCAAATTTAAAGTCAGATTACAGTCACATGTTAACCAAAATGTCTTTTGATATTATGTATGGTGTCTATTTGTGATGGTACAATAGATAAATACGTCTCTATATACATTTGTATTTGTTACAAAAATATATAATGAACAGGGCCGGGTGTCTCCAGCCACCAAGCTGCACACCCAACAGCAATTCACTGTACATGGATTCATAATATATTTCTGTATCTCATCTATTTTTATACCAAATCTTGTCAATTAAATAAAATATGATGTGGTTTGTGTGATGATAGTACAACTAATCAACGATCGAGTGGCCGAACCACACATTAATTCGTGAATGCGCCAATCTCAGTCAAAAGTGAATCATCAGTGTTTTTTAAGTCACCAGTTGTAGATTGCATGTTTGTTAAGTATGTAAGCCATGGTGTGGTTTCATTAGTTTGATTTATTTGTTTCTTCAGATCTACAACATGTGAAAGCTGAACTAGAGAAAAAAATTCCCAAAACGCCACCAGAAAATCCTATCTTCTTTGAACTGGACAGTGAAAAAAATGTTGTATTACCAGAAGTAATATTCAGTAATGACAACCAAGAAAAAGTTGACGAAAGCAGTGATGTCCAGGATGTTAATTATAACCAGTTTGAAGATGATGAAGAGGATTGTAATATTTCAAAAACCAGATATGATTGGAGACAAACAGCCACAAGATGTCTTCTTAATATTTTATCGGACAAAAAGAAGGCAGCTGGAGGTAACGATTTTGTAATTAGCAGAAAATTATGGCGTGAGGTTAATTCAGAAATTGTGAAACAGATTACCAACCCCCCAACATCAGTACAATGCAGAGAAAAATTTTATTCCCTAAAGAGAGGGTACAGAAAATACTTACTGGAAACTAAGAAAACCGGAAATAAAAGACCGAAACCGTTTTATTTCGAAACTGAAATGAGTTTCATTCTAAAGGATGATCCTGCTTTCAAACCCACCCTGCTGAAAAGTTCTTTCGGCACAGAAGAGATAAACAACAACGAAGGTGATGTAAGCGACCTTGAGGATGAAGATGAGGACCCTGAAAAG
Organism: Modiolus philippinarum; assembly: GCA_002080025.1. NCBI lineage: Eukaryota > Metazoa > Mollusca > Bivalvia > Mytilida > Modiolidae > Modiolus > Modiolus philippinarum. The sequence goes on along the minus strand of MJUU01013504.1, from coordinate 49,233 downwards.
GACACTGCATCAAGCTCTGCGAGCACGGCATCTAATTCCGTGTCTGCTCCACGAAAACCGCCCAAGAGACGCAAAACAACAACACAGGAACTTAAAGAATATTTGGCAGAAAGAGACGAGAAATTCATTACATTAATGAAGGAAATGAATGAAAAGCAAAATAAGCTCTTAGAGAAGCTTATTGAAAAACTTTAACATTTCTAAAATAACATACAATGTCAATGCAAAGTGCATACTAGTCAGTGATTCGTTTTTTATTTTGTTTTTTTTTATCGTTTTCTTTTTTTTTAGCAATTCATTTTTTACTTTATTGTTTATTAATGCACATGAAATAAGAGGTTATCATGTGAATTTTATTTTTGTTTTATTAAATTTTTACAACACAGAAACATCTTTGTCAATGTAACAAGGAAATCAAGTATTAAAGTTACATAATCTGGTTCATTAACTGCTGTCTTAGGTGAATTCCTTGTAGTTGATGTCCTTCTCTGGCGTATACATCGTCAACATTGCAAAAAAAATCATCTTCAGTATCTGGTAAGTCAAATATATCATTTTCATACAGACACAAATTGTGCAATACACATGCAGCCATTACAGAGTCAACCAGTAAAGTAATGTCTGATATGTCAAACCTAAGCAATCTCCTAAATCGACATTTCAGCAAACCAAAAGCCGTCTCAATTACTTGCCGAGATTGGCTGTGAACTTTATTAAAACGTTTTTGCTGCTGTGTAAGATTACCTAAATTGCGGAACGGAGTTATAAGCCATTCCAAAATTGGGAAGGCAGAATCACCAAGCAGATAGTATCCAGGTAAAATTTTGTCATGGCTGTTTTGAAACAAGTCTGAACTCCTTAACACAGTAGCGTCATGAGTACTGCCTGGATTACCTGTCCAGACGTAATTGAATTCCATTTTTGCATTGCAACATCCAAGCAGAACAATGGAATAAAAATGTTTTCTGTTGAAATATGCATGCGGTTGCTGTCTTGGTGCTTTTATTTGAATATGGCAACCATCAATAGCACCAGTAACGTTCTGTAATTGTGATTTTTCACTGAATTGTCTGCTAGTTTCAATGAATTCAGCTTGATTATTGGGAAATCGTATTACCTGGGGCATTATTTCTGTCAATGCAGTTAACATTCGCTTGATGACTGCATGGTAGCTACCTTTTGATGTTCCAAATCTATCTGCCATTGACCGGAAACACTCTAAATTTCCTATATACCAAAGAAACATCAACAGGTCTTTCTCCACATCTGGCGAAGGCCCTTTTGGTTTATTATATCCCCCAGTAAGAGATAAGCGAACACATGTTCTGTGAAAAGTATCTTTTGTTAGTCGAAAATGCGACTTAAAATCATCTGGCGAGTAGCTTGGAATAGTTTCTTCATAGTAATTCTTAATTCTTGAAATTGTTTGTTTTTGTTTAAACACAGAGGATAGTAGGCTGTCTGCAGCTGTTTGGTGGTGAAAAGCCATATACATTAGTGACATTTTCTCTTGTTGTTGATGTAAAAGCAGAGCTGTTATCATTCTGGTGTCCATTTTTATTATGTACTTATACTAATATTTGACGTTCAGAAAATATCAACAAATATTGCAGTTGGTAAGCAATTGGTACATCTGGTAAGTGATTGGCACAATTGTCAAACCATTGTTACAATTGGAAAGAAAATGGTACAATTAGTATACCATCAGTGATGTTGGTATGTCACTGGCAAGTACGTAAGCCATTGGTAACGTTGGCATTGATCGACTTTGGTACCAACAGTTCCCATTGGCACAATCAGCGCCATTGGCGGGATTGGTACCGATTGTAATATATACACCAACGTTACCAATGTTGAACTATGGTGCAGTTGGTGCCATTGGCATTATTGGTTACCAGTGTTGTCATTGGCATTTGATTTAGCGTTCAGAGTATAATGGTCACTCATGGTACCAATGGTAGACTATGTTACCAGTGGTAAATACCAAAACGTACCAACGGTAATACCCTGAACGCACCCAAAAATGGCTGCGTTTCTCATGACCAGAGTCACGTGACTTTCATTGAAAAATGCGTGTCAGTAGAATTTCTCAGACACGTGTTCAAAATTCCTGACACAACACAAATCTTCGATGTTTAGAATTAAAGTTGTATAACGCTTTCACTCCCACATTATTATTGTTTCTGTTGATGTCACTAAAATGCCTTAAATAAATATAGCTTCTTTGCTATTTAACAAAAAGTTCAGCGTGTTTTCATCTGACCTAGTTTGCCGACGAGAGAAAAAGGCTGATATCTTCAATGTTACAATTAGAAACGAAAAATCCCTTTAGTATAAGCTGTATTTCAATATTCCCCAGCTTTCAATTCGTGAAATAAAGATATATATTGCGGATAACGAAATTGTGTCAGCTTTTTCGTACCGAACCGACGAATAAGGGGAATCCCCTCGTGATGTTTTAGCATTACGTGATTATTTTTATCGCAACTGCACCAGGAAGTAATGTTGACTAAAGCTTAAATAATAATAAAAGAGCGAAGAAAATGTTTGTTTCTCATTTAATAACAGTATTAAATGTCTTTTGAGTTTCATGGAATAATATTGGATCTTCATTTCATATTATTAACGGCAATCTCAAAATAGATCAGGACGAGTCATGACCTCAATTTGACCTGGTTTTCATAAGTGCGATTATGGGCTTTTAAATAATTAATTCGTGAAATATTTCAAAGTTAAAATATAATATCGTTTTTCCTGTCCCAGGTAAACATTTTCCATAACTTGTATTAATGGTCACTCGATTGTACAAGCTGCACAAGTAGTGAAAAGGGGGGATGCTCATAATTATTGTTGCCATTTCTATTATTTAACAGGATACGATAAAGGTTAAATTATACGAAAGAAAATAAGATTTTGGACAATTGGTAAC
>MJUU01013504.1:0-43551 GCA_002080025.1 Modiolus philippinarum | reverse complement strand
TACTAGAAGATTATGGAAACTTTCCAATCGCGAATTGCACATTCTTTCAAAGACATAGCCATTTTTTTCCTCGAATAAGATGTACATGTATTTGGATCCACCTTGCTGGGATACTCTAGGGCATTCTCCAAATAAGAGAATTTCACCAACAAATTTTTTAATTAGTCTTTTGGCCCACTTTGTATAGGGTGTACAACACGAGTTGCTTGACCAATAAACCGAAGCGTTATTGCGAATAGTTGAGTTGTTAAAATTTGACCTCATCAGTCTAGGTTGTTAACAAAGTACAAAAAAATGGTCTTGCTTGAAAAAACTCTCTTCGCGTTCGATACGTGCTTCACAGTACATGAATCTGCACCAAAAAGCCTAAGGTGTTATCCCCTAATCTGCAGTGAAGTAGGATTTTCGAAATGGCTATTAACAAAATACTGTTACTTCATTTTTGGGGATCTTGTAACTGAATTATTAAATTGCATTTCGAAGGTCTCCTGAGCCGTTAAGTGAATAGTGATGCTATTTTGTTAAATTTGAAAGACATCTTAATCATACAATTGACTGAATATATATTACAATCTACATTTCTTATACATTATCAATTGTATCATAGTCATGTAATTTTGTTTCCGCGTACAAATCAACCGACTTCTAAAACATCCGAAACCAATTAATGCTTCCGAAAACACGTGACCATTAATCAATAATAATTAACAAGTAAAGCTGTTAATACGTCACTGTGTAAATTTATCAGTAACAAAACCCATCCGTTATTGTTTTAATTGCTTAACTGTTGATGGACTGTTTGTTTCAATGTATTGAATGAGAGTAAAACATGCAACAATTCCATTACTCTTCAGGACATTAAAATCATTCAGTTTTTATCTCTATCAGTTGTAATGGTCAACAATGACCAGGACATCTCTGAAACACCTTAATATCAATTTGAATAATAATTAATCTAGTTGAATTTATTTACATGTTTAAAGATATGTTTTTGAATATATTTTATAATTTGAAGTCTCCATGAAATGATACATGTATTGACATGCTTAAAACACATTTAAAGATGGTCACTCTGTGGAATAACAGTGATGCCAGAACAGCCATAAATTTCAACTTGGTTACAGAAAATTATTCCAATTTGTAACTCGGCTTAAATCAGGATCTCCTTTTTACCAAGGGTAACACGAACCTTAGCAAGATCCCATAGTGTCACTGTTTTAGCGCTTAGTCGACGTAGTGCAATTTTTTCGTTTGTTCTGTGCAAGTGAAAAAAAAGCGAAGATCAAAATATGACATGTAATTGAACTCGGTAAACGATATCCATCAGCTGTTTGTTTTCCTAGTACAATGGTGATTCCTACCTTCTACTGTTTATACACTACATGTATTTATTTTGACTTCGTACAATATGTAACATGGACATCACTCTGCATTACATCAGTTTCCCACGTTATTCAAATTAATGTAAAACAGTTTACACTTTTGTTTTTGTTTTGCAACAGACTAACGGAATTCCAACAGCGCAAACTGTGACCTTTCCTAGACGATCTGTCTCAATTCCAAAGGCTGAATTCATCAGAGGGCATCTTCTAAATAAGATAAAACGCTGGCTTAGTCCTTCAATGTTAGCTTCTGTTATATAGATGATATTTTGTCACTAAACAACCCGCACTTTGATAATTTTCTTCATCTCTCCAAAAGAGCTCGAAATTAAGGATACTATTTACACTTCCACATCGGCCTCATTCCTTGACCTTCATCTTGAAATTGACAACAGAGGTAGACTTCAAATTAAGCTGTACGACAAACGCGATGACTTCACTTTTCCAATAGTCAACTTCCGTTTTCTATTTAGCAAAATCCCAACAGCGACTGCATACGGAGTTCGCATCTCCAAGGTAATTCGCTAGTCAAGGGCTTGTAGTTGATACAGTGACTTCCTTGATAGAGACCGGTTGCTCACAAATATGCCACTTAAACAAGGGTACGTTACCCAAAACTTTAAGTAATCCTTCCAGAATTTTTACGGTCTAAATCACCATCTTGTGGACCGCAGTGGAATATCTGTTTCCCAGATGACAACAGATCTATCCCTTTAAAAGCTTAATTGTTGTTTCCTCTACAGAATTTGACCTTACTACAAGATTTGACATATTCAGCACGGCGAGTGTCTTATAAGAAGCAGGAGATGCTTACTCTAATGGTGCACCTGACCTACCTATGTTTTTTGTTGGGTCCGTGTTGTTCATCTTTGCATTTGTGTGTGCGAGAGGTATGCTCTCTATATTTTTCAGTTATTGTGTGCTTGTGCGTGAGAGAATTTCTTATATGGATATACTATTGATACTTTCAAATTTTGGCATTTATTTTATTAATTTCGAAATGTAATCCAGACCACCTGTTTTAAGTGCCCACATCTCACTATTTCATAACGCCAAGTTTTCTTACATTCGACTTGATGAGTGCGCTGTGTTTGTCTATATGTTGTAGTTGTCCACTAGCTTAAGACACTAGTGCTTTTGTCGGGCAAAGGATGACAGTGATTGTAAGAGCACCTTGCCAGTTTAATTGATGTTTGTTGACAATCCCGCACCGATGACCAAGATAGGCATGCATGGATGTAGCGTTGCTCTACAATTAGCAAAGAATTCCGCTTAAACCGGTGCTAGGGGCCGTCTTGAACTTACTATGAGGTATGAGCAAAGCTCATTGTTGAAGGCCTCATGGTGACTTCAAGATGAAGAACAACAATAAAAGCGCTGTTTTTTGCTTGTTTTTACCATGTATTTGTAGAGACTTTGTCTCATGTGCATTTACTCCATATCCTTTTATTCACCATTATTTTTTCTTTTCCGTGTCGTACTCATGTAATGCCTCTGTTTCTTTTGTGTTTTTTTTTGTTGTTGTTGTTGTTTTTTTTCGATGTTGCCATAGTACTTGAATATCATTGACGATTCTATCCTCACTTACTTTTCGAAATCCATATATATCAAGGATGTTTGACAAAAACAGTTATAAAATAACAAAATACGGAGGTTACTGTAAATTTAGGTTCTGCATATGCGCATTTCGACAAATAATGTCTTATCAGTTCAGATCAAATCAAATCATGTTCAGATCAAATCAAATCATGGGTCAAGGAAACATTTATCAGCGCTATTCTATTGGCCTCATGGGTATTTCTTCTCCGAAATTACGCCACCGCAGGTCACATGACCGAAGAGTGAATTGTAATATAAAAAACAAACGTAAAAACCTCGTAAATGTTAAAGATTTGTATACCGTTTTCAAAAACAACGGGTGGCACGGCATGCTACTAAACTTTACTCAATTCCTGTTAACCGACTTTACAAGCGTTGTTCCTTTGCTCGTTTTTACAATGTATTTGTAGAGACTTTGTCTCATTTGCATTTACTCCATATCCTTTCATTCACCATTTACAAAATCTCTTTGGAGTGTGATACCATGTCTGTAAATAGCCCGCTCTCTGAATGTTCAAAAATTATTGATGCTTTAACTATCATCGGCTTTATCCCAGATCCTACAAACCCGATGAACATGTAAAATATTTTTTTGAAAATTAAATATGTAAATAAAGGAATTGATTTAATCGACATCGCAGGCATTTTTCGGGACCCAGATAGTCAAAAACTTGTTCCCATTTATTTTGACAACCAGGACATGACTGCCATCTCCTTCTCTTACAAAAAGCCTATTAGAAGTTTTTTTTTTTCAATTACTCTTCTATAACTTGTGATGCTAATTTCAAGAAGAACTACCCCAGCAGCTGAGACTGTTCCACGTCGCAATATCGCTATGACCCATGCGTACATGAATTAACGATAAATTTGAACATCATCGATGATAAAGAAGTTAGAAAATTCTTTAGAAAGGGGCCTAAATATCGCCCACCTTCGAAAATAAACTGGCAAGCATGTTTTAATATTATTAAAGACGCAGTCACCAATTATTGTTTAAAATGGCACAAACGAGAAGGTGCAGACAAACACGCACTCAACATGTTCAAAGATAGAATTATTACAAAAGTCACCAACAGAATAAATTTTTATAATTTCATAGAGATAATTATAAAGAGTTATCGCCTAAGCTGTCTGTGAACAAAATTCAATTAAAATTAAGATCTTAGCAATATATATGTGTTAACCAGTCGATAAAGCCTCCAACATCGTTGCTATTATTTAAAAGAAATATTATATTGATGTCCAACAAAATGAATTAGCAAAGTCTAACACTTTCGAACGAACAAATTTTGACGAAAACACATTAACAAAACAGCACCACAGCAATACAGATATGCTCCAAGTTCCACATAAAGATAACACGTTGCCTACTTTGTACTGGGTTCCTAAGTTTCACAAAAATCCCTACGTTTTATTTCGGCATAGAGTAACTGTTCTACCACTAATTTATCCGTCCATTTAACCAGCGTATTCACCTGTATCAAAGAGTTAGTTATCAAATACTGTGAAAAAAACTTATCAAAACTCTGGTGTAAATTACTTTTGCAGTGTAAAAAATTCCATTGAAGTTTTAGATAAACTATATTCAATAAAAAAAACCAGTTTCGTCTATTGACAGTTATGATTTTTCGACACTTTATACTACCTTTTCACATAAATTGATTAAATCTAAATTGGGACAACTTATTAAATGGTCTTTCAAATTTTCTGGTCTACAGTTCATTTATTTTAATAAAAAGCAAAGGATTCTTTTCTAAAATCACTTACAAAAATCATTGTTCCTGGACTTGCGATGACATGATTAAGGCAGTGAATCTTTTGCTAGACAACATATTTGTTCGCTTTAGCAACATCGTTTATCAAAAGGTCATTTTAATTCCCATGGGTACAAACTGTCCATCTCTCACTGCAGATCTTTTTTTACTATCACATCCAAACTTTTTCAATAAGGTTACAGATTTCATAGATTGAGAAACACTTTTAAGAAGTTTTATGAACATTTGATATCTAAATATAATGCGACTCGCAAACAACTTACTACTAATGGCATTTCTCAACCACGTTTTTACGGAAATATTGTTAAAAAATGTGAAAAACTGATAAAAAATCCAGAAAAACTTGGGTGTAACTTACATTCTTTACGTAGCAGGGGATATTGACCGGATATTATTCATCAATCCGTTAAATTGGCTTTGGGATCCAATGACCTGAAGATATAACAGTTATACTGGCCTCTCACTGATACTGCCGATTTCTACTGAAATCCATGATGATTCTTTTCCAAACCCTTCGGGAAGTTTTGAATTTGATTTTAATTTCGTAGCGCGACAGTGTTTTAGCAACAGACTAGGCTCCTTGAGCCTATCCGGCAGTTTAGCGGCGAGCACTCCTTGATCCATCTTTCTAAATTACATTTTGTCTTATTCTTTCCTTTTCAAGATTGTGGTCTTGGAGTTGTATGTTTATTAAACTATAGGGGAACGGGATAGAGAAAGGGTACCCATAAACCGGTTTTTTACCGCTAGCTGTTGCTAGTGCCGGTACCAAGTCCGGCTTTCCCGAGTTCCTATCGCTGTGTATGTTTGTCTTTTGTCATTTTATTGTTTTTCTTGTGCAGTTCCCTGGTAGATTGTGGCACGTGGTTGTAATGTTCGGCCATTGTAAGTGTTTCCTGTTATCTTTCCTTCACTAATTTGGAAGTTCACGAACCGAAATATGTTTAAAAGCTGATTGAGAACAAATTACCAATAGGATCTAAATAGGAAAGCCAAAATCAGCTAAGGACAGAGCTATGCCAGAGGGAGATACTCCTCAGGTCTTAACAAAATTAATAACATTTAGATATTGCACATTTTCAAATAAAATCGGTTTTCGGGCCAGCACCGAAGTGCTGGCTACTGGGTTGTTAAATACCCTCGGGGACTACAGTCCACCAGCAGTGGCATCGTCCCAGTGGTAACAAATAATATTCATAAACAAAAAACACTGACAAAAAGTTTGAAATTATACAAAAAAAATAAGCGTTAAATGACATTTGTGTATAAAATTGAATCAACTGACTACTTATTCTATCATTATAATCTGTTATGTACTTAAAGGCAATATACACCTTGGATATTTGAGTTTTTCTTTGAAAGAATAAAATTGATGTATTTGCATTTTTAAGACACTAAAAAAAATTTAACGTTATTCTCTGATGTTTTTCGGATTCGAGCGAACCCTTTAAAACCTTTTTACTTAAGGGACCCCAACATTTATTTATAATAATGATAACATGTACTTCGAAATTGTGGTGGTATATCTGAAATTAGAACAGCAATTTCCAGGTCTAATTGACGCCTGTGGTAAAACAGGCATTTTCCAAATAAATTTTCGCATTGTGATTGGTCAAAATTTAGATATCGACTGACTAAACTAGTGGTCTGGATATTCTTCAAAACCAAAAATTTGTGTATTTAAATGAAAGACTGATGTTTGATGAAGTTGAAAGTTCATCGATATTTATATGTATGTAAAGACAGGACATCCCCTGTTGAAAAGTATATTAGTGTGATACTAAATGCTTACATATAATGGTATCATTGGGATAACTAAAGGATGAAATATTAAATGGTAATTTTGGGTTGACGTGGGATGCATAAAACAGATAGCCGGCTTCACTGCGGAAGAAAAAAGGCAGAAGATGCAATTCTGAATGAAAATAGAATGCATTTGAATGGTATATTAATTGATAATATACTTATTAAGTGCATTCGCTCACGAATACCCAGTCAAAAAAGGCAGAAAATTGTAAAATAAACAATAAAATATAAAAACCAAACATGGCAATACTGAAGCAACAGACATGGAGACAACATGACAAAAATAAAGCAAAACATCTCACAAGAACTCCATTAAAATAAAGAAAAATATCTCACAAGAACTCCATTAAAATAAACCACTAGTGAAAGAAAAATAAGACCTTCAAGTAAATACTAAAATTCTCCAATTTGTTAGGTATCATTTCTTTTTCGGTGTTAAAATTCAGAATTATATAACCGAATTTAACTCAAAGCTGGAATTCCCACATCCATTTCGACATACGATTAACTTTGCCTTTTCGATACACTTGATTAAATTCATCGTTTCTATCATGTTTCACACTGCTCGTTCTTTACAACTACTGCGTCATCCATTCCCTTCATGTTCTGAATCCCACTGGTGTTGTCTTGCGGCTTTTCTAATTCTCCATTGATGTAACTTTCAAATGAAGGAAGTATGGACCTCGCCAAAATCAATATACATTATCTATAGTCTGTTATATTAATAGTTGAATTAGTTTTTGATCCAAAAACAGAAAGAAAGGGGTTTCATGTTACATTGAATGCATTAAAATGTAAATTTAAAAAGTAATCACACTTACACGAACCTCTTTGTTGCATTTCTACTTGAGGACATATATTACATCATCATTTTGTAATGACATCATACGATAGAAATATTTGTACTCCATCTATCTCAGCGTTATTATGTCATGACAAATCGTGAAAACAATGCTGTTGTACAAGTTGTTACGTTCAAACTTTTTCTTGTACTTTTGCGGTACATGTAGCTTTATCTAATAATCTTTTCTTATTGTTGGTCGAAAACAACAAAAATGGAAATTAGTTCTACAGATCGCCATTACGACAATTTATGTATTCTCGGTGCAGATAAAAATTGAAGTAGTTTGCCTAAAAGAACTACGATGTACAAAAATAAATAGAAACATAAGCCCATTACCAGTTTCTAATAGAAATATTTATGTGAAGAAAAGCCTATCACCATATGTCATTTGCTATGCCAGTTATACATTCGAATTTTCTTTTGAAGTCAGTGGCTCCTTCAAAAGAGCTGTCGAACGCATCAATGAATAGGCAGGGTAGTCAGGTCATTATGCGGTAAGCATGGTTGGGAACCATTGTAGAACTGTGTTGGGATACGCTACGTTCCATGCATCGTAAAAACTTTTCTTTTATATTTCTTGATAAAAAGCAGACTCGCTTGGGGTTGTAAAAGGCTTAATTTTCAGTCAATAACAATTTTTACGTTCACAATTCGTTACCATGGTTGTTCCTTCCGCATGTTTCATGTGCATTTACTTCCTTCTTCTTATAACATGTTTTAATTGATTGGCTTGTTCTCGTCCTAGCAGAAAATATTACTCTTTGACAATAAAACTATAATAAGTCATTGAAGGGATCAATCGTATAAGATTATTCAAGAAGAATTCTCCCACATACGTTCTCTCTTAATCTGAGAAGAAGAACGGTTTAAATATGTCTTTAGTTACTAGCATTTATTCTACTGTTTACAATTAAATATTCCATTGCGGTCTGCAATTTTCCGGTGAATTTCTACCTGCTTCGTCTTTTTGTCTCTGACCTTCTGTTTGGTAATTTTGTCATTTCCCCCAATGTCTCAACGTATCGTGAGCTGAGAGGACAATGCTCCTCAAGTCCTAAATTTTGAACAGGCTGGCTAAGTCTCTGTTTACACAACTTTGATCGCTACTTGCGGATCTTTCACCGTACTTTATTGTCTCTTTTTTACTTTAAATTTGAATTTGATGCCTGTTGCAATTCGTTTTTTTTTTTGTCCAGCATTTAATATTATTCAGTTGAATTTTTGTAAGACACCTGGCTTTTTCTGTTGCGCTGTGCCTTCTCTTGAACTGCAATTTGTCTAGGCTTTGTATCTGAAGGATATTGGTTTCTTTTGTCACACTTTATTTTAAAATTTCCTCGCTCGCCAAATGCTGAAATACCCTTACTATTTGGCTTCCTGTATTAGACATATTTCTCGGAACCTCTAGTCATGAACTTCTGACAAACAATTTTTTGCTGTTCCTGCGAGGTGTTAAAAGTTAGATTGCTTCCAAATGTGAACCCTACATTTTCCATGCGTGATATTTTTGTCTGAACAATTTTTCTTATGGCATTTGGATTTTTTAGGACTTTGGCCACTTGTCACATGGGTTAATCAGGACATTTGATTTTGTTTATTTGAGAATTGATTATTTTCTATTCCTTGTTTCCATGCTTTTATATTTTAAATTGAATCAAATTATGAAAAAAATAACTGAACACTAAATAAAAACTCAACATTCTTAATAGTTTATACACATTTGTAATTTCAGATCATAATATAGCAATAAATAATGATTCCTCTAAAATATGATTTATTGAGTGAAAACATCAGAAACCAATTAAGTCTGACTGAGGTGTATGTATCATCAAAAAGCGAAGCTTTTAATACTTCATTATACAAATTTACTTGCGAAAACTCAATTTGTTGTTGTCTTAATTGGATCATTATTTGTTGACTTTTTGATGTTAATACATCAACTGAAAACTATACGTGTAGCTTTTTCGCATTATACTCTTGATCGTTATTATTACATTTTAAATAAAGATCAAAACGTCAAACGACAAAATAAGCCACCACATGGAATAACGAGAATATGTAATTCTGACTCAAAAAGCTCTAACATCGGAAACGACAACTGTTTTTTAATACTGCAGTGTATTTATTTTCATCTTGATTTTGAATATTTTGAGCATTTCAGAAAAATCGTGACAGCAGGTCTAGATTTGTGTTTGTAAATGGTGCTTATACGGATGCTAAAAGGCAAATTAAAAATAACTTTAATCACATTTAGTCTGCCGTTGAACAAATTTACGATTTATATAATTACAATACCAGATGGACTATTCTCAAATGATAAAAAAAAAGACTTCTGAAGTCCAGTCCTTACTTGGAGAACAAAAGAAAATAAAGTTCGTATATGCATAAACAGCAAGAGAAATAAAGCTTAAAATCTTTGAATAAATAAAGCATTTAACTATACCAGCTTAAACAAAGATATCATTAATACTGCTAAAGCACTAAGGGCCCAATCCGTTAAACCTTTTTCGCTTTCAAACGCCAATTTACAATCCAAAGTTGATAGTAAATGAGTGTTGACAAGGCTTTAAGATGCATCTATTTGGAAAGTAAAGTAAGTGAGAACCGAACCGTCAGTTTAAAATGAACAATCCAAGGACAATGGCAACATCGGCAAAACAAAGAAACAAAGATATAACATGAGCACGGCACATAAAAGAAAAATGAAGACACACACATATACAAAAATGAACAACACGGACCCAATAACCATGGGTGAGATCAGGTGCATCGGTAGAGAAAGCATATCCTGTTTCTTATCAGACACCCCCATAATGAACATGTCAACTCCAGTAGTAAAGTCAAATTCGGTAGAAGAAAAACAAACGTTAGTGGCAAAGAGAAAGATCTGTTGTAATCTGGGAAACAGATATCCCATAACGGTCCACAAGATCGTGATGTCGACCGTAAAACTTCTGTAGTGATGACTTCAAATTAATTATCCTTGCTAAGGCGCCTATTTCTAAGCAACCGAGCTCTATCAAGGTATCGCTATATCGACCACAGGCCCTTGAGTAGCGAATGAGTTGGGGATTGCAAACTCCATATGCCGGTGCTTTTGGCATGTTGCTACAAAGAAAAAGGAAATTGACTTTGTTTCATGTGCATTTACTCCATATCCTTGCAATGTTTATTTTAGAATAATATGCATTTTTACAGGGAGACTTGTTGCATGTCACGCATATTTACTTTTTACCGAATGTTCTTCTTAGGAATTCAATATGTCAAACTTGTTCTGCTTCGCATAATTTTGAGGAACAATTCACTATTGCAAAGTTTCTGGGTTCTTCCAAATTTGTTCTAGGGTGGAGCACTCTATTACTCTTGTACAAAAAAGATGTGCAATGAACCAATTTTGAGACATTTACGTATTTGTTTTACTTATTTACGTCTTCACAATTATTGATGCCAAGCCAAACATACACAGACTATTTGAACATTCTTAATAGTTACTTTGTTTTTACATTGCTGCCATCATTTCTTTCTTCAAATGTCGACAGATCATAACATAATTGTCATTTGTGTACGTGTCATTGACAAACCAAAGCACTGTATCCTACATCAAAGGCATAGGTTAATGAAGAACTACTGACAACTCGGTCGATAATTGTTGTAAGTAAAACACTAAGGTAAAAAGGATACAAGGCTGTAAAAAGTACTTTCAGGAGTAAAACGCGTTATAATATTTCACACATTTCTTTTAATATCATTTGCACAAGATTCAAATAAAAAAACAGGGATTTCCTCAAAAAATGCACCCACGATTAACGCAAGTTTATATAAGATGTATATATTGACTAGTATCTCCAAGTATTCCGTTCTTGATTACAAATAAATCTCGCATAATATATAAGCACAGGTAAGTTATATAAGTTATTATATTTTTTATATTATTATTATTTTCCTGTCTTTGGAAACTTTTTACGTCTTACAAGAATGTGGTTATATATGTAGAAGTATCTGCAAATTATGAAATACCTGCGTGAATATAACTAAAGAAATATTTTTTTCCGTTAAAAAATTACTCTCTTGCAAAGTTTCTGTTTTCCTTATATTATTAGCTCTTGTTTTTTTACTGCATCTGTGTAACGAAAATGTTGCAAAAGGTTGAATCGGTCTCCAAAATTAACAATTATTTTGTTCATTTTCTCAATGTGTTCATTTCCTATATGCATGGAAAACTGAATGAGCAAATGTGGACAAAACTACAGACTGTGCTTAATATACTGTGGTAAATTACAACGTTTGTATTAAATATTAAAATTCTTTGTCAATATCAAAAATATCAAAAAACATAATCTTTTTCAGTCAGACTGGGAAAAATGTGAAAATTAGAACTCTTTTTTATTAAAGTATATTACTTTCACTAATGTAAGCCAACAAAATGGCTAAAATATGCAAAATTTCAATAGACCAAGTACTTGTACGTCCTTGAATAGACTATTGACGCTTTTCCATGTGTGATAATTTCCATATTTTTGCGTAAAAAGGTAGAGTGTATACTATATTTTTCACATTTTGAAAAAAAAAACAAAGTACTTTTTAGCTCAGAAAAGTTGTTAAAATTTGATAATAGAACCATACAAGCCAGTGATAAACTTATTTCTATATACAATGATAACAACAGGTACGTTGACGATATCCTTACTTTGACAAACCCTAGTTTTTAGATTATGTAGACATCATTTACTAAAAAGAACTTAAATTTAATTAAGCTAACAATTATTCCAAATACTTCCCTTTTCTGGATCTAACTATCATTAACTCTGGTAAAATAAAAGCTCAAAGGCTATAATTTATAATAAAAGGGATGATTTTGATTTCACTATTACTAATTTCCCCTTTCTTGACGTCGACATTCCTCTAGCTCCATCCAACGGTGTGTTTATTTCTCACCTAGTACGATTCGCATGCGTTTGTCCTTCTCTTGACGATTTAAACAAACGTAACCTTACTGTCACAGCCAAACGTTTACAACAGGGATACAGATTTCATAAATTGTTGAATGCATTTAAGAAGTTTTATCATTGAAATGAGCATTTGATATCTGAATGCTGTTAAAATGCCAGAAACTGATTAAAAATCCAGAAAAGCTGGGAAGTAACTTACATTATTTAAGTAATATGGGATATCCTTGCATCCGTTAAATTAGCTTTGAGATCTAGTGACTGGAAAATTTTACACAAATACTGGTCTTTCCCCTGATCATGCCGATGTCTACTGAAATATATGATGATTCTCTACCAAACCCCTCAGGGGGTTTTCAGTTTGATTTATTTTTTCTTCCGTAGTACGACAGTGTTTGACCAGCAGACTAGGCTCGTTGAGCTAGCCGGCAATTTAGTAGCGAGCACCACATCTTTCAAAAATTACGTATTGTATTTTTCCCTTTTCAAAATTGTGGTCATGGAGTAAGTAGCTTACCTACATTGGGTTTTATTCGTATGTTCGATAAAGCGGAGGTTTGGGTACCCATAAACCTGTTTAACCCTACCACCTGCTTTTGCCAGTGTCGCTACTAAGTCCGGCTGTCCCGAGTTCCTATTGTTGCTTGTCTTTTGTCTTATTTGTGTTTTCCCTGTGTAGCTCCAAGATTATTGCATGTAATTGTAATTTTCAGCCATTGTAGGTTAGGTGTTTCCTGTTATCATTTTTTACATTGAAGACAATTAAAAAGTATATTCCATATATTCTTTAATTGAGCATGTTTACAAGTTTACTGAAATCATTTCCATCAGTAGATCATTGTCAATGTAATGTCGAATGCATACAGAAGATCGAGAATGAAGTGAAGTCGGCTCAGTATATGCTTTGATATTATGTTTCAACAGGATGAATGTAACTTCCTCCAAATATATCAGATAACTTTTAGTTGTTGAAAAACTTTGATTCATCGATGCCTCCAGCATAAAATACTCTCAGAATAGCGATACATTGTACATCAAAGACTTGCATACTCGTATTGAAAATCTATATTTAAAGCTCCTACTTGTGTCTGTACACTTGTTGAAAATTGTCTAGAGTCGTTATTCTGGTATTTTCCTGAAAATCTATTACATAAATGTTGCCAAACATAATGCTACAAGGATTTTTATCGACAAGTTACTATGCAGTTTACCCTCGATCATTTGCACAAACGATTATCTGCAATAACAAACTAGAAAAGCTGTGGAAATTGTTTTGAAAATTAAAAGTGCAGCCCTAAATACAAATGAAAACAATCAAATTTTTCAACCTTTAATTAGAATCTTAAGTAAGGTTAATGATTATGAATTATGCGTTTGTTTTTGTTTCCTGAGCCTGTATTGAAGAATGGGTGCAAACACGAATCACTACTGGAGTGCTGACTTTTGAACGTTTAGGCGAAGTGGTAAATCAAGCACGTTTTCGCAAGGATCACAATTGGACACGTTTAAGCGAAAAACATGTAGCGAAATGGGCTCATTTCGGCAGATTGTACACGTTGTGGGGAATGACACGTTTGGAATTGTAACATATATATGTCGAATATATTTTTATCTAGTTGTCCTTACGCTTAACTGTTTGTAATGATGGAGATCAAGATTTTATACTTTAACTTTTCAGTAAGAGCATCTATGTAACGGGTCTCGCCAAGTGCTATTGTTGGGCTTCAGTCAAAGTCTCGATAAGCCAAGATCATCTTGTATAATAACCAACCATAATTTGGGTTACTATTACATTTGAGCTCACATGACTCGAAGAGCCATTATGACCTTTGCCATCACTTGGCGTCCGTTTATTGTCAGCTAATCACGTTTTCATCACCCTCAGTGAATTTATTTCAAACATTATCAACACACAATTTGTATTCTATTAAAGTACATTAATGTTAATTAACAAATACTGCTGTAAACATAAATGAGGTTAGTATTTTATACTTTAGTTTTTTAGGATATAAAAATAAGTTTTGTCAAACTTTACAAAAGTAATACGCGTATGTTTTTTTCATATTTTTTTAATTTCAGTCTAAACATAGCATTTTAAACTTTGAACTTATTGGAAAAACATCTTTTGATAACCTCTTCTGAAACTACTGAAGCTGAAGCAAATTGAAGCAGACTTCAAAGTAACAAACATAGCTACCAGCGTGAAATATTTTATTTACTGTAGAGAAAACCAATTTTGATATTTCCCCTTAAACAATTAGCCACCGAAGAAATTTGAACAAAACGATGTATTATATATAAACAGCAAATCTTAAAAACTTTTCAGCGAAATATTTACATGTTTGGTGTTACAGAACATCCAAGACATGACAGACAGACAGTATCTGTCAATCAAACTCGTCTCTCAATATACAGATAAACATAAAAAGTTATAAATTTTTCAAAGAAAATTCTTGAAAAAAGGTAAAATACCATTAGCCAAAAAGAAATGAAAGGAAACAAATATTAGGTACAAAATAAGCAGTTTTGAATGATAATTTGTTTCAAGTGTAAAAAAAGTATTTCTGACGAAGTGATACATTCTGTTATTCTGTCCTGTTCTTACACTTCTTTACATTGTGATATGCTGAGAATTGTATTCCCAAAACTGTAATGGATTTCATATTTTGAATCAAATCTTAGTTTTTGTTTTTTACAACAATACACCTTTTTATGTAATATAAATCTTTGATTTTCTATATGACAGCTTAAGGTGACAAAATCTGTCTCGTGCTTACAAAAACTACAGTAAGGGTCATTTATAATATCAGTTTTACATAAAATATTGTTTGTTGCAAAAATATAATGGTTAATTCTAAATTGCAGCCATTCTAGCATACTATTTGTTGTTATTTTAAAACGCAACTAAAACTTTTTCTAAATCCCTGCTTATCTGTTTCTAACATATCCGTTGTACTAGTCCATTTTTACCCACTGAAACGAAATCATATTTAATAAGAATTGAATACCTATCATGAGTTCCTCTGACATTTTTCGAAAATAGTTTTTAACAAAAGATTGAATAAAAAACTGTTCCATTCTATAATTCCCAGATGTAAACCCTTTCCTAGCTTGTTTTTGAACGAAACCTTACAGGAATCCTTTTTTCGTTTTGACAACAAACGTTATATGTACAGGTCAACATTTTGATCATTTTATTCGAAAAATTGCAATATCTAAATTAAAGAAAATTTTGTTGAACCGAAGGAGTATCTCCCTCTTGCATTGCTCTGTCCATAGCTAATTTTGGCTTTCCTATTTAGATCCTGTTGGTAATTTGTTCTCTATCAGCTTTTACACATAATTCGGTTCATGGATTTCCAAATATTTTGCTTTGATCTGCACTGATGAGACATAAGTTGTCGAAATGTGTATATGCAGAACCTAAATTCACAATAACCTCGATATTTTGTTATTCATCTTAATAGTTACAAAAATAATGTAAGGTCCTGAGGAATTGTTGTTTTTTATATAAGATATATTAACATACGATCCTTTGGCAAAAAATTTATCATCTAAACTTGGCCAGTCATTATTTTTTATGCGTAACTTAGTTGGTTACCTATTGAATTATTGCATTAAAAATCTACGTCTGAGCACAGATTAGAAGAAATTTGTCAGGTTACCGACACAGACTCAGTTTCTGAAGATCTGAAACTAAGCTTCCCTTTACTCTTACACAATCTCAATATATCATTAGTACACATTTGCAAAGAATAGAATTAAGAGATTTTAGGATCTGATGGGGTAAATCGAAGATTTTACTGTCCCAAACTCAGTTTTCCGGCGACGCGTCAGTGGAGCCGGAAAACGGATGTTTGCGACAGTAAAATCTTAGATTTATCCCTAGGGATCCTAAAATACTCTACTCTAATGCAATCCGAAAAAAAACATTTGCAATTGATTTTTAAATCACAGGAAGTTTGGTATGCGTTTGCGCCATTACGTTGCTATTGGTTCAGATTGTAATTCGTGGATTTTACACCCCGCAAAAATCTGACGCTATCCAATCAAAATTAGCGTTACAAACATACATTGTAAGTGCATTAGAATTAAAATTATGATTGCTTTATTTATCAACTGCCTTTTTTCCTTCTCATCAAAACGCACACACACACACACACACACAAACAAAATTACAAAACAGGGATATGAAAATAGCATTTGTTTGATTCGTTTCGGTTAATATCAACTGACAGTGTCGTTGTGCAGATCATCATCTTGCCTATATAAATAAGATATAATCATTTATATTATAACTGTTTAGCAGTTTTACTTCTGTGTGCTACTCTGGGTTGAATATATTTTGTCCATTATTAAGCTAACCACAATGCAAATATCTTACACTGTTTCTGGAAGATTATTGCAGCTTTTCACTGTAGTGTAAAGCATAACCACCAAACGAAAAGAGTCGCAGGTTTTCCGGGTTTGCGATTCTACCCCTTAAGTACGACTGTGGACGCTATTTTTACAATCGCAACTGATTCCCTACACATAAAAAGTCCCCTAAAACAAGCTTTCTATCAGTGGGCCGGAATCGCAGTCTTGACTAGGCTGTATGACAAACGCGATGATTCACAACTCATTCGCTATTCAAGGGCTTGTAGTCGATAAAGTGACTTCCTTTATTCAGCTCGGTTGCTTACAAATAGACTACTTAAGCAAGGGTATGTTACCAATAACTGAAAGCCATCACTACAGAACTTTTAGTGTCGACATCACGATCTTGTGGATCGCTATGGGATATCTGTTTCCCTTTACAACTAATATTTGTTCCTCTACCGGATTTGACTACCGCAGTTGACATGTTCAACAAGGCGGGTTTCCAATTATAAGCAGGAGATGCTTACTCTACAATAAAGATGTTGTTCCGTTGCATGGTTTTTACCATGTATTTGTAGAGACTTTGTCCCATGTCCATTTACTCCATATCTTTCATTATTTATATGATGGGTTGCTGGGAGGTAATTCTTGGTTTTTAAAACGAACAATATTGAAATTTTACTTTATATTCTAATATTGTATTGGTGTCTGGTCCACAAACAGGATCGTGATAGTGTAACGATGTATATTCAGATCAATTAATAGGTATGGCCATTTAGACGCACTTTTTGTTCCTATGTTTGGTCATTACCTAGAAATGAAATTCACATATGACAAATCTATTTGTCAATTTTAGCCATTTTATAGTGTTTGAGAAAGCGATACTACTCGAAGGACGCAGAGAACCAAAACCAATTTTTTTGTTGGGAGTGTATAAACGTTTGCCAGTCCAAATGGCAGTCATTTTAGTTTGGTTCTTGAGGTCCTACACAACGAATTTTTTACAAAAAATGATAAATCTGTCAAAACTGCATTCAAATGACAAGTTCATTAGCTAAAGGTTTTACCTAAAAATATGAAAATGTATTTGAATTGATTTTGTTATAATTAGGTGACCTGTTAAAACCTTTCTTGAGAATATTTAATCTATTCGCAAAATTGTTATGACAGGAAAGTGATCACACCTCTTTTCAAATAAATACCGAAGCAACCAGCAAGAATCATAAATCCAGAATACATGGCAATATAAGGATCATATACAGACATAGAAGAAGAAACAAACAGAACATAATACAATTTGAGTTTTGTTTCAATCCATCACTCTGTCTCGTTACATCGATTTCCCTTTTAGTTATACATGAAATATTGTCGTCAAAGCACATTCCATAGCCACTTCATAAAAACAATAAATAGAGGCAAAACGCACTTCATGTTTTTTTGTTAAATCGAACGCAACAATGCACAGACATAACGATATTATAGCTTATTAAATTGATAATTACCTTTTCACCGCATGATCATTTACTCAATTAACTGTAATTATTACACGTAATGAACACATTTGAATCAGTAATTAATATTGATCTGATTTCCAGTGGACAGAATCTCATTTATTATTGCCGTTATCGTTGTATTACAGAATGACCCGACTATTTTTACGAGAACTCTCAGACTCTTCAGCGTAATAAGCATATAACATGGATGAATGTAGAACTGTATAAAAATATCTCATATGCTCTTGTCTTAACAGAATGTGTATTGGTGTATATTTCTGTAACATCATTTACTTTGTATACTTTGAAAATATTGCGGTGGAGAATTTAATGTAGATGATTTATAATTAAGCTGCAAGAAAATGGATATAATATTGATGCAAAACATCAAATATGACATTTGTCTTTCTTGTGAAGAATGTAGAACTACTTATGTAGGTAAGTTGTATTAATTGCAATATGGGGGTAGTTAGATAAAAAAGACAAAATCATGATTTAATCATAGAACGAAGAATTACTGAATCCATTTGCTGTGAAACAAAGTTGGTAATAAATATATTATTAAGGCATAAAGCTAAATAAAAGATGCATGGAAATATTGTTTCTCTAACTAAGAAAAATTGACTGTATGCCGGATTTTTCATTGTTTTTCTTTCAGGAGTGTAGATATACGAATTACATTACTGCCATTTATCACAATAACGGAAGCTTGTCGAAACACCAACTTGCCGTAACGCCTCCACCAAAACGCCAACACTTTGTTATAAAATGATCCTTTTTCCAAATTATCCAAGTTCCCTTGTCGGAACACCATCTTCCAAAACGCCCCAATCTCGTCTAATATAGTGACCAATTTCATTAAAACAAACATTGCAAAGTTGTGTTCATTCTCATCAAAAATATTACTGCTAGCTAGGGGAATTTACGTATAGTATTTATATGAATGAAATTACAATTCAAACCCTACTAACATTTAATTTTTGATTCTAATTACTAAAAGATTAAGAAAATGTTTGATAAAAAATGGTAGCTATTATCTTCAGTAGCGAAGTGTTTTTGCTAATAAATGCATTTTTAGTAAGAATCAAAGAACGTCACCTTTTTATATGTAGTCAAGTTCACAGTGCAAGGATATAGAGTAAACACACATGGGACAAAGTCTCCACAAATACATGATTAAACCAAGCAATGGAACAACGCTTTTATTATTGTTGTTCAACTTGAAATCACCATGAGGCCTTCTACAATGAGCTATGCTCATACCTCAAAGTACAAATGTAAGTACAAATGTAAGTTCAAGACGGCCTCTAGCACCAATTCTAGTGGAAGTAATTGCTTTAAATGTCGAGCAACGCTACATCCATGTATTTTTCTTTTGTTTATGGAAGCAGGGTTGTCAACTTGCCGTCATCTGTTGCACGACCAAAAGGCTAATAGAACACATACACAACATATAAGCAGCCACAGTGCACCCATCCACTCTAATGTATAATAAAACGCTATAAACAGAAAGATCAGAATAACATTTGGAAATTTCAGAAAATGAATAGGATAAAATAAAATGCAAAATTTAAAAGTATGATAGTTTATTAACAGGAGATATTTTCTTAAGAGCAAGTACACCATAACTGAAATGTATAGAAAGTAAACATCTATCGCACGGGGGTAAAGTTTACAGACTCCACAATGAAGGAGAGACACATTCCAGTCATAACAATGAAAGAATTTGGTGTAAATGCACATGTTACAAAGTCTCTACAAATACATAATTAAATTAAACAATGGAACAACGCTTTTGCTGTACTTCATCTTGAAGTTACAATGGGGCTTCAGCAATGAGCAATGCAATGCTCATACCTCATAGTAAATTCAAGACGGCATCTGGCACGGCTTTGAGTGGAATCCATTACTAAATAACGAGTAACGCCACATCCATGTTGCTTTTTTTGTTCATGGGTGCGAGGTTTTTAACATACATTAAATTAATGCAAGAAAACTTTGAATAGTAAAACGAGGGATACATCCAAACTGTTGTAAGCAACGTGTTTTTATACAAATCGCTTTGAATTAAATTTGACATATTATTAATATAATATAATAACATTTCCAAAAAATATTGTTGGTGTCGCCTGATCGTATACTGTTGTTTTAAATCATGATCCGCCCTGAAAGTAGTAGGGGGTTCAGGTGATTTTAAAAGAAAATACCTAGGATTAATTTTATGGTGTGAATCTAATCACTGGAGAGCCCGAAGTACAAAAAAGCCAAGAAAACTCACCTACAGTGTTTAGTCTAGCAGGGCGAGACTCTCAAAATCGGAAAATTTGCCTTATTTTGTAACTGGCCGACCGCTGATTTCGACGACCTATATCCCGAACCCGTGAAATTTCATGTGCGTGTTTGACGTATTATCTGTTTACATTATACATGAACAGGGCGCCCAAAGCCAAATAGCCAAAAAATACCACGTGACTGGGGCCCTCAAGGTCATTTGTGACGTTTCCCATTATAAGTCTNAAAAAAAAAGGAAATTCTGCATAAAATATCTTGCATATACATTATCTCTTAGGCTTATGTACTATTAAAGCTGTATGTTTAGTTATGCGGCAACAGGACACGTTTAATTTAAGGGGGAAATTCCCCGGTGTGAAAAATTCTGTCAAATTTTTAGTGGGAAAATGTGGTACCGAACTTTCAGCTGCCATTACTCTGCACTTTGTCTTCAGAACTTTCCGACTTTTTGTCACTTTGTTAACAATATATTATTGCCTATTATGAGATAGATTTATTTTCCTGACGAGAATTATCGTTTAGCCAGGAGTCTCTGTTCGGTAAAGTGCTGAATTTTGCGTGAAAACTTTGATGATTTTGTGGAAAAATTCAAAAATTACCCTAAAAGCTCGGCACCACAGAGAAAAACTATAGCACCAAGGTCCAATATTTTTTTTTATATCTGTGTTATATGGGACGGTGTCTTTCAAACTAGCACTTTTTTATTCCGAGTTTCAGTATCTGGGTAGCTGTGATACCCGTGGTCCTGAAATTTGCTTTATTTCGACACCTTTTTTGAGCGACTTTTTTTTTCAACATTGTTTTACAAATATACCAGTTGCACTGGCCATTAATTATCACGCAAATTTAAATAGCCTAAATAGTCTTCTCTTAGTATATAATAATATCATAAAGCTACTGTTAGTAGTTTTCCGCGGAAATGCACCGCAATTTGCCTTTGCCGGTAAAATTTAAGCTAAAATTCGGACCATCAAATTTCAAAATGAGTAAAGGGTACCCTTCTTTGTGACGTCATAACTCTTCACTCAAAAATCCGAGAGCAATAATTCTGGTGTCATTTAAAAGAGCAAGGATGGCCCTTTCTATCGATACCATACATTAGACTCCATATAATACTGGTAGCTGGCAATGTTGGATTTCCGTTGTATGGAAACCCCCATAGGTTACACGTTAAATCTGACCAACTGAACCCCCTAAAAGTAGCACTTGTCATAATGTCAGGAAAATGCCGACATAAATGTATGTAGAACAAAATATACAATTTTCCACAAATAATGAATAGTACTAGGTAGTTCAAACTTAGTAGTAAGTCTTCCATGGAAGACATGTGTCGCCTGCGTAATAACAAAAATATTTTAAGTTCCGTCAAACAGGAAGTGGGCAAGCGAGAGATCCGAAACTCTGTAACACGGTATAGGTCCCCTTACTGATACTTCATGCCAAATTGCAAAAAGCTCCGATACACGGTTCCTGAGAAAAATACGACACAAATTTTTGTGACGCCGACGACGCCGACGTCGCCGACGCAAGACGACGGATAGTGATCCCTATATGTCGCCACTGCGTGAACGCAGGCGACACAACAATTAGAATAACAAAATACCGTAGTAACTGTGAATTAAATTCATATGACAACTTTGACAACTTATGTCTCGGTGCAGATCAGATCAAAACATTTTGAAGTTCTGATAGAGAACAAATTACCGATAGGGTTTAAATAAAGAAGCAAAAATCAGCTTAGGACAGGGCTATGCAAGAGGGAGATATTCCTTAGTTTTAACAAAATTTTCTTTAATTTGGATATTTCAAGTTGTATAATAATATCTTGGGGGATTTACAGTGTACCAGCGGAGACATCGGCCAAGTGATAATAAAATAAGAAAATACCAAATTAAAAGCCTTTTGTCGCTAACTTGAGAATTTTTACACTCGAAATAACGGGGAATTAGACATTTTAAATCGTGCATTTCAACATTAGATGGGGGTTTTTAGGAAGACTTCAATTTTAAAATGGATCATGACTTATTTGATATCTTGGACTTATTTTAAAGGGGTAGAAAAAATGAAAGGATATGGAGTGAATGTACATGTGACAAAAACGCACACGATACATAGAAAACTCCAGTTTATCGAGGACAGTGCTTTTATTCCTGTCACATCTTGATGTCATCTGAGGGTCTTCAAGCGAGATCAAGAAGGCCCCTAGTGTGCACTTATGCGGTATTCTTGACAAAAATGTTGAGCAACATCGATCGCAGCTAAGCAACATATGTCGGGAGCGGTCAATGAGAAAAAAAGTAAAACCTTATTAAAATGTTTGTCATTAAGTAGCCCGACGAAAGACAAAAATTCGGACACAAACAACATCGATAGACAGCACGGGGCACATCGAAATAGATGTAGGCAAACCTTGCAGTGTAACTTAGGTTGAAAGGGCAAAAATAGTCGTGTGTACAGATTATAACATTTTTGTAAAGACAATGAAAATATTGAACAGGCAAATTGAAAAAATAAATGAATTATGAGAAATTCTCACACGAACAAACACGCCATAATTGTAATATTATAACAGCATACACCTCAAGCACCATCCTCGCTAGCCAAGGGTTACGATCCGGTCATCTCCTCTTCACCCTTGGCAGATCCAGTTTCAAATCCACAGATTTGATTGGTTGCAGTTGGACTTGGCTGCATCCAATTAGATTTCAGGAAATCATATTTTTGATATATAAAATGACAATAAAACTTAAAATAAAGTTTGTATTGATTTTTTAATTTTGCAAAATTCCAAGGATTTGTAATGTTGATTTACTTTTGGGGGTTCATTTTCCTTGAATTAAGTATTTTCTTGAATTTTGACATTATTAGATATCATAAATTATCTTTTATTTTTACAATAAATAATACTGAAAATCTTACTTCAAAGGGAGATAATTTTAGACGTGTGTCTCCAAAAATGGCTAGATCTGCAAAGGGTGAAGAGGAGATGATCGGATCGTAACCCTTGGCTAGCGAAGATGCTCAAGCACAGGGAGACTTTCTACGGACTAAACGCAGCACGAAAGACGAACTCTGCAGCAAATACATGTAGTGTTTCGATATTAGGCGGGGATGTTTTGGTAGTGGGTGATTTTGCAAGGAGGCGTTTTGACATGTCGCATAATAGATACTCTATCATGAGATAACTGGCAGGCAGATGTTCCCTAAATTTTTTAATACATTTAAGCTATCAATTGACCTGAAAAACAATCTGCAGATCACCATTTGCTTAAGAAAAATATTTCTACAAAGATTACCAAGTAAAATCAAACGGAGAAGGGATCTTATTAATGCCTGATTGCATATGGGTAACATTAACATTAGTAATCTCATGTAATAAACTGTATCGTCAATGCACATGAGACAAAGTCTTGCAAAAATCATTTGCCTTTACATATTATGATAAAACGCTTAATACGTTTTAAGATGACTAAACTGTATATTGCTCATCGTCTGTGCTTTAACAAATTGAATGCTCATCGATCTTCAGAACTAACTGGAAGGCGACATAGGAATATATGTCATTCGATAATCTTCACAGGGTAGACGGGTTAATATTCACTGTCTATATTTTATATTCCCTGAGCCGTGAGGAAAAGGGGATTTAGGACACAGACAGGGAATATGAACCCGTTTCCCCTTTTATATTCTGCTAGAAGTGCTATAATTTGTCACTTAAAGGCGTTTAAAAATTGTGAATTCGCTACCAAGGGGATACAGCCTCATATCCCTTGTCAAGCTAACCAATCAAATTGCAGGATTTACCTGGATACTTCACTTCAGCAGAATATTGAAAGGTATTCCTATACATTAAGAAACTGTACTACCGTAAACGTATAATGATAACTAGAATGATTCTGCAATTAACCACATGCAGGTTATAATACAAAATGTGACAGTACACATGTTTATGTACCTAAAGTGAATTTGGCCGAAGTTTCCTTTTACGATGCTTATTTTACATCCCATTAGTCAGCTAAATAGAACCAATTTCATTTTGCATTTACATAAGGAAAATAGATTTCTTTTATACAAAATATCTTAATCTTTAAAATCAGCCGAAAGATAACAAATCAATTACAACTATGATAGCTAAGTCTTCTATATGAATGCAAATGATAATTTTCCTTATGCCTACAACTTTTATCCCTAAGGATCTGACATGACAAATAATACTTGACATTGTTATCACCAAACGAGGTAGCTGTCTGAAGCATTACAGTAGCATCAATAAAACAGATTTTTAAGTACATCGGGAAACGAATACCGAAGCCAGAATGAGGAAAGGGGGAATTCTAAAATCATGAATCCAATATCACGGCAATTCATCTACAACACAAATTGAGACAGTATGACAAAGACAAAACAAACAAAACAAAAAAGAAAAAGAACGCCACATAACTAAAGTACTTGCAGTGTGAACCCCTACAAAAACTGAGGTATCATCGGGTGCTCCGGAAGGGTAAGCATACTCTGCTCCACGCGTGGCACTCGTCTCACTGTCGGTTTTGTCACACTCGGTGTGTCCATTAGCTTGGGACACTAATGCTTTTGTCGGTTAACGGATGACAATGATTGTAAGAGCACTTTGCCATTCTAATTTATATTTGTTAGCTTTCCCATTTTCATTACCACCAAAGACATGGATGTAGCGTTGTTCGATATCTAGCAAAGAATTCTGCTCAAACAGGTGCCAGAATTCGTCTTGAATTTACTATGAGGTATGAGCAAAGCTTATTGTTGAAGGCCTCATGGTGACTGCTACATTAACAAAAAAACTATGAAAACAGGCGTTGTTCTATTGCTTGGTTGTATCTTGTATTTGTAGAGCCTTTGTCTCTTGTGCATTTATTCCATATCCTTTCATGGTTGACTTAATCAAAGCCTTTCATGATTATACTGAACGAAACAAAATAGGTCTCTATAAACAAAAGAAGACGTTATAGAGCCGTGACCAATAAACGCTTTTAGGAAAAGCTACATGTATAGTTTTAGTTTGTCTTTTCTTTCTATGTTTCGTGCATGCTTTTTTACGGTAAAAGAAAGCCAGGTGATGGAAAATGAGTCTTCGGATAAACCAAAATCAGTTTAGGCCAAGGCTTTTCATAAACTCGTGGCAGGTATTTCTTGTGGATTTCATGGTAAAAACAAAATAAACTTTTAAAAGCGTCACTTTTTTAAAATGTTTTTGTCTTGGCCAGCAAGTAATCAGTGCATGATTAAGAAGGTTTATGAAACCAAAGACATATTTTTATTTATATGTCTCTGATGAAACGGTGCCGTGATGTTGGATTTATGATTGTAGAATTTCCCCTTTCCTTTTCTTGCTTCGGTATTCGTTTGCCTATGTATTCAAGAAGTCCAAATATAACCCAGTTTCAAGTCAATCAATCACAGTTACTGTTATCATTTAACAAATTTCATACCCATTTTATACAAAAAAACATTTCTGTCTCAATACTGTTCTGTTTATATTAGCTGCTACCAGCTTGACCATTTCCCCAATTAACTGTAATTATCACAGTAAACGAATATATTTCAATCACTAACTGATATTGATTTGATTTCCGATGGAAAACTTTCTATTAAAAGCTGGCACGAAGGAATGTAGAATTTTCTCACATACTGGCATATTTCTGTAAAAGCATTTAATTTCCATACGGCGTTAATATGTGTGTATGATTTATAATTTTGATGAAGTTAAATGGATCTTATTTTGATGGAAAATCTAAGATGCCCAGTTCGTCGTTGGAATTAATTCTGTTCATTCTCCAACAAAGGTAAGTTTTTGAAGTTAGATAAAGACCAATTTAGTATTGAACAATGAATACCGTTAAAAGCATTTCAAATTGCATTGACACTGCTAGTAATTTTTACTATTTTAGAAATATGAAGGTTATAGACAGATAACATTGTTTCTTTGATTTAATTAGATCAAGAATTTTATTTTATTCTCTTGAACAATTTCCATACGGCGTTAATATATGTGTATGATTTATAATTTTGATGAAGTTAAATGGATCTTATTTTGATGCAAAATCTAAGATGCCCAGTTCGTCGTCGGAATTAATTCTATTCATTCTCCAACAAAGGTACGTTTTTGAAGTTAGATAAAGACCAATTTAGTATTGAACAATGAATACCGTTAAATGCATTTCAAATTGCATTGACATTGCTAGTAATTTTTACTTTTTTAGAAATATGAAGGTTATAGACAGATAACATTGTTTCTTTGATTTAATTAGATCAAGAATTTTATTTTATTCTCTTGAACAATAAATACACGTGTTTATTTTGACATATATTTTGTCTCATTTGCATTTACTCCATATCCCTTCATTGGTAATTTAAGACAGGAGTTTGTCTCTCCTGCAGTGTGGAGTCCGTAAAAAGATTCCCCGTGAGAGAGATGTATGCTCTATATACATTACAGTTATGGTGTACTTGTTTTTGAGAGAATTTCTCATATGAATGCACTATTATTCTTTCAAATTTTGGCTTTTTAATTTTTTTGTAATTTAAAATTGTTTTTCTGACCATCTGTTAATTGTGCCCACATCTCATGATTTTATTATGCCAAGTTTTCTTACAATTGGCTCGATGAGTGCCCTGTGGTTGTTTAAATGTCGTGATCGTCCTCTACTAGTCTTTTTGTTGGGAAATTGATGACAGCGATTGTAAGAACACTTTGCCAGTTGAGTGTATGTTTGTTGACGATCCTGCATCCATGGATCAAAGGAGAAAAAGACATGGATGTAGCGTTGCTCAGTAATTAGCAATGAATACCGCTCAAACCGGTGCTAAGGGCCGTCTTGAGCTTGCTATGAGGTATGAGAAATGCTCATTGTTGAAGGCCTTATGGTGACTTCAAGATGAAGAACAACAATAAAAGCGTTGTTCCATTGCTGTGTTTTACAATGTATTTGTAGAGATTTTGTTTCATTTGCATTTACTCCATATCCCTTCATTGTTGATATAGTGCGAATCCATAGGATCATTATCAGAGTCTGAACAATAGATGCGATTCCGATAAAGGAATTAATACTGTCATAAAGTCAATAATGTTTACGACAGTAATGCTTTTTCAACAACAGCATATATTGTGCTGACTATCATAATGATCTCGTCGATTCGCACTTGGTCGATAGTGCTTGTTATGTTGTTATAATTTTTTTTTGAATTGTCTGATTTATTTATAAATAATAAAAGTGATATATATGTAGATCAAATGATATATTTGGTACGTGATATTGAAATTGAAGTATGTTTTGCAGATCAAATTGATACCTTATTGATCTATAAAAGCAACATCAGTAGAACCACAGATAACTACTCTGATTACTGCTGTTCTTAATCTTTTCCAATGGTTCCTGCAATTTAACATAGAAAACTTATTACTACAAAGACTTATGATCATATATTCTATGTTCCATTTAAGCAGATTTGCAGCTGTATTTGTATGAAAGCAGTGCGATCTATTTTTCTTTAAAGTTTAGAATCTCTGAAATACATTATTTCCAGCCATATATTTTGAAATGGAGTAATAACAAAATCATCAAAGCAAAAGTCCAAGAGACAAAAAGACAAACCAGGAAACATTGTCGACGGTAATGGTCCTGAATTGGTACAGGCGTTTCAAACGAAATGTTGGGTTAAACCGGTTTTATGGCGCACCGATCTTTTCCTTGCATTGCGGTTGGGTCCAGCAGCAACTCAACAGCAAGTACTATTGAAAGGTCGTAAAGAAATGATCATGCCAGTATTAAGTAAAAAAGAATCTTGAATCACCCTTCGAACCGAAACTTTTTTCCACAAAGGACTGATGTTTATTATTAAACAACGTTTTTCAATGATCGTACAAGACGGATTTTTTAGCCTTGATTAATAAGGCGGTAACGATGATCCCTGTCTAATGAGAAATTCTGTATATTTTGTGCTAGCTCTCACGTAACGAATCAACATACACTACTGAAACAGGATAAGTTGGATAATTACTGATTAAAATCGTCACTCTTGGCGTAAATGTAAGATGTAGAACTAGTGGTTTTAAAAAGATGTAGAACTAGTGGTTTCTGTTGTTTCCTTTATCTATAGTTCTAGAATATTGAAGGGACCCATTTAACAAAAGATGCGTTTTGAATGGAAAGCACGTCATCAATATTAGTAAGATTAAAGGATGTTGCATCATTTATTTATATGATCTTTTTACGAGTCCCTGAAGAAATTCAGTTTCGTAGGGATATAAAAACAGGTCTGTGAGTAGAGGAGCACAATTGGTGCCCATTGGTATACCAACTTTATAAATTGCATACATCCATATAAAACGGACTACTTGTTTTATCTCTAACAAGACTTAAACCATTAAAAAATTCTTGTAATGATGACATTTGATTGGTTGTTATTTGCGTAAAACAGAAGAAATTATATTTCAGTTAAGAGCGCTGTTACATCTTTTAATCATATTATCTCTATGGATCTTATTTTCTTGGATATCTTTAAAATTACTCCTGTACTTTGATTGCCATTTTCATCATTGCAAACTCACTTATCAAGTGACAAAATTTTCAGTCAACTAATGACTTAAACACGCTATAATATAATTGCAATTGATGATTACATAACTCATCAATACTGGGACCTTATACATCGAATGTCATTTTTTTTTCTTTCACATAGGTAAATAGAAAATGTAGCTTCATAATTATCAGTGTACACATAATGTCAAATATTTTTGCATACAAGTTTGAAATGAAACATCTTACAGTTAAACTAACTAAGACAATAGATAGTATCAACTATAGAAATAAAAAATATACATAATTAATAAATAAAACTGTGGCTAAGTATAAGATATATTACAACCCGAAGATCCACCGTTAGTTAACTTTATAGGTCTATTGTTTTCTATTCATTCCGTCCGGATGTAAAACCCGGAGTTCTTTGATCCAAAATCATTCTCGGTCTTCACATTGGGAATCACCCCATTTGCTGTTCAATGATGAGGATTCTCATTCTGTTGAAATCCTCGATACTATGGTCTGACAACCTGAAGTGTTGACTCACGGGCAGAAGTGGCTTTTTACTGAGGTCACTTCTGTGTCCATTCAGACGTTTGTGGAATGGTTGCTTTGACTCGCCCACGTATTGGAGATTACAAACGTTACACTGCAGCAAATAAATAATATCTGTACTTTTGCAATTTGTAGTGCAAAATATTTAGTACCTTTTTGTAGTAACCGGACTGGTAAACATGGACGAGTTTTGCATATGTCTGCAAAATTTGCAGCGCTTGTCTTCACAAGGGTGACTGTTTCCTGTGATTCTAGTAGTATTAGGCACTTCTGTTCGTACCAACAAGTTCCTCAGGATGTCTGTTGTTTTAAATGCAACCGAAGGAGGCTCGGGAAAGATTTTGGACAATTTGAGACTTTTTTTTCCACAGATGTCCAGTGCTTACGAACGGTGTTATAGGTGTTTTTCAGGGAAGGGTTTTTAATATTTGGCTCATGCGGTTGCAACGATTTTGATAGGTTCTTTGTTATTCCTCTGTACTTCAATGCTATGAACACTCTTTAGACATACTGGTCTATCATGTCAGTGTCATGTGAATGATTTAGACCCTTTTGGTTATTTGTTCTCTATCAGCTTTTACATGTTTTTCGGGTTATGGACTTCCAAATGGTTTGATTTTATCTGCACTGATGAGACATAAGTTGTCGAAATGCGCATATGCAGAAAATAAATTAACAGTAACTTCGGTATTTTGTTATTTGTAATCCATTACGACTTGCCTATAACTCATTTATTCTGAAATTATCATAAATATTTTTTGAATTATTATTGATTTATTTATTATATTCTTTTGCATTGTTTCACAGTGTTATTGTTTACTTGGCATTGCATTTATAACTTATTATAACGTATCCGAATATAAGCTATTGCATTACAGTGGCAAGCAAAAGGAACAAAAAGGCATTTACATTGGGTCTTATTATTTAACGACATTGATTATTTCACAAGTTGAGGACGGTATCATGTATGAAACCTCATTGGGGTATTGCAAATGTATCTCAGAATTAGCGACTTTTTAACAGTAATTGAGTTATGACAGTTAGTGCTTTAGTTTTTGAATGTTGTATTTTTCACATTGATATGGCATTCTGGTGTCTGTTCTTTCATTCTCTCTTTTTTTCCTTATTTTTTGGGGGGGGGGGGGGGGGTTGCCATGTCGCCTGGCATATTAATGTAACAAACGTGCTTTTGACCTTCGATGTCCTGCTGCTCTTGTCCACTCGTTCTTTAAAGTTGTCATACTATCCTTTTGGAGACGGTTTAATCTCAAACAGTTGACATAATCGTATTGTTGATGAAAATATTACCCAGTTAGTAATCAAGGCCCAATATTCGCACTATATAGATCAAATGATTTCCATGTCAACACTAATAAAATCAAGCCCACTGAACAACTTTATAGCTCATTCGATAATAAAATCTATATATAAATGCAATATTGGATATATAGATGTAAAGCATCTTTCTCAGATATTCAAAATATTATAATGTTATATCAGTTCTATGAAAAGGCGAAATATCTACAGGGTATTCACCGACACAGTAGTCAGTACTTCAGTGCTGACCCGAATACCGATTTTAAATTTATAAAAGAATTCAAACTAAGCAGTATCTCCCTCGTGCATAACTCGGTTACTTGTTCTCCATCAGATTGTACAGATTTTTGGTTTATGTCTTCCAACTGTTTGGATTTGATCTACCTTGAAGAGGTCGTAGTTGTCGAAAAGGCCATATGCAGAAACTATATTAATTCGGTATTTTGTTATTTAGTAAAAGAAATGCATTTTTTTTTATTTTAGATACACTCTTCTCAAAACCTTTGGGAAATTGCCATACATTTTTTATGTTCGTAAATATAAATTTATATCGAATATTGGTATAAATTAAGTAATTTTGTGTTATCAATAAAATTCGATAATTTGAAAAAGTGCTAAAACTGTATTTTTTTCTCTTTAGTGGTAAATGTACAATGAAAGAACCATCGTTTTGTTAATATCCCAAGGCAAAAAATAAATTGCCGTCATCTCTAGCCGAAAATGTCAAGAAATGAAATCGGACTTTCTTAATCTGATCTTGCTGTAATTATGTTTTTAGTCCCACAGATGGCAAGTTGTCAAATAAAAAAACAAAATAACTTATTTTTTGAAATCGTGTAACAGTGAGGAAAATTACTAAAGATATTTTATATTATAAAACAGTTACAGACTTACACAAAATATATCAACTTCGGTAGTTATTCGTGACAAAAATAAGGCGATTTCAGGTCGTATGTTTTTCATGTAAATATCAACGACATTTTTTTAGTTGATACAGACTTATTTCGATCACGTTTGATTTGAAAACAATATTGTCTTGTACATCTGTTTAAATATTGTTATTTTGTAACTACTAAAATACATTGATTCTGCAATTATAAACGAGTGATGATATGTTTGCATGCAAACACAAGTCACCCAAACCAGATTCCATACTCAATTGCTCTTTGGAAAAAATGCTGTGTTGTATATGTACCACCAATGATTGTAATAAGTTGTTCTGAAATATTTTTTTATTCCTCATGTAAGAATTAGTTTCTTAAAGTCTTATGTTTTCGTCTATCAGTGTGATTAGTGCTTTGATTCACTGGTCAAAATTAACCTAGATTGCGTCAGTAAGTTGTGTCATTATAACTACCCATCCCTAGTTTGAAGAAAGTTTGTAAATCCATTGAGGAATAATGATAATGCTTTGTTGTTAATTTTTCACCAATGATTAATAATGTGTTCTGATATTCCCAGTCTATGTTTTATATTCCCCGAGCCGTACGGCAAAGGGGATTTAGGACACAGACAGGGAATATGAACCCGTTTCCCCTTTTTATATTCTGCTAGAAGTGCTATAATTTGTCACCTAAAGGCGTTTAAAAATTGTGATTTCGCTACCACGGGGATACAGTCTCATATCCCTTGTCAAGCTTCCAATCAAATTGCAGGATTTACCTGGATACTTCACTTCAGCAGAATATTGAAAGGTATTCCTATACATATAGAAACTGTACCACAGTAAACGTGTAATGATAACCAGAATGATTCTGCAATACAACATATCCGAGTTCTGGTATTTAGATTCACCAGCTGTTGTTTGTCCGCCCTACGTCACAAACGTGTCCGCCCCATGTGACAAAAAATGTACTTCAACAACATAGTTTCGTGACGTTTTAGGCTTTATGACGTAACGTTTTCTATACTGAGACGTGGTTCTTGTGAATCTTGATAATAGATTTCGGATATGGTCTATTAACCACATGCAGGTTATAATATACAATTATAGCCTATTGATGAGGTCAATGCAGAAATTTATTGACATGAGAAATGGATATTGACCGAGGACGAAGTCCGAGTGTCAATATACTTTTTCTTACGTCAATAAATTTCTACATTGACCGAATTCAATAGGCTACCATTGTTTTATTATTTTCCATATTTTACAAATGTTTAATAGCTTTTATAGATAAATGAAATGCCTCACAAATTTTAAAATAACGACATGAATCTAACAACCATGCATAAAATTCTAATTAGTGGCTATAGAAATTGACACATTCTGTCTTATACAACCTAAAAACAGCAGATCAATATTTCAAAATAGAGTTTTTGCAAACAGTGTTCCTTATTTTTTAAACAGCAAACAGTGTTCCTTATCCGGTGCTAGGGGCCGTCTTGAACTTACTATGAGGTATGAGCAAAGCTCATTGTTGAAGGCCTCATGGTGACTTCAAGATGAAGAACAACAATAAAAGCGTTGTTCCTTTGCTTGTTTTTTACCATGTATTTGTAGAGACTTTGTCTCATGTGCATTTACTCCATATCCTTTTATTCACCTTATTTTTGTATTGTTTGCTTTTGTTCAATTGAGAGTTTTTTAACTGAAATTTCGTGGGATCAAATAAATATAGACTAGAATAACAAATCATATGTAAGAAAACATTATCTTTAATCATTTATCTTTAATCATTGTTACCGGACTGACTAACACCGATTGTGACAAAACCGGACTTTTCACTGGCAGTGTGACGGGTGCCACATGTGGAGCAGATCATGCTTACCCTTCCGGAGCACCTGATGATACCTCAGTTTTTATAGGAGTTCACACTGCTAGTGCTTTGGTTTTGTGGCGTTCTTGTTCATTTTTGTTTATTTGTTTTGTCTTTGTCGTACTGTCTCAGTTCGTGTTGCTGTGAATTGCCATGATTTTGGATTTATGATTTTATAATTTCCCCTTTCCTTGTTCTTGCTTCGGTATTCGTTTGCCGATGTATATTAATTTTAGTTATCCATCTTTATTACAAGTCAGTTCGTTTTTACCCCTTGAAATTGATTGTTAAACTGACTGATCTATTTTTAGCACGAAGTCAATACGTAAAGTCAATTCCACGTTTTATTGACAACTCTTAGAAATACACATATGTTAAACAGGACTGGGGTGCACAAAAGTTAATACACTATTAAATATTTAATAGTCTATTAAGCTTTAATATTTCCCACTAATTTAATAGACTATTAAGATTTAATTGAGCTTTGTTCAACCCAGTCCTGGCTTATCTATTTTTAGCACGAAGTCAATACGTGAAGTCAATTCCACGTTTTATTGACAAATCTTAGAAATATACATAATCATGTGACCACCTTTTAACAAATCACAGCAATCTAAAAATATATGAAAATAATAATACAAAATGTGACAGTACACATGTTTATGTACCTAAAGTGAATTTGGCCGAAGTTTCCTTTTGCGATGCTTATTTTACACCCCAATAGTCAGCTTAATAGAACCAATTTCATTTTGCATTTACATAAGCAAAATAGATTTCTTTTATACAAAATATCTTAATCTTTAAAATCAGCCGAAAGATAACAAATCAATTACAACTATGATTTTATGTGCAGACGAGCTAAGTCTTCTATATGAATGCAAATGATAATTTTCCTTATGCCTACAACTTTTATCCCTAAGGATCTGACAAGACAAATAATACTTGACATTGTTATCACCAAACGAGGTAGCTGTCTGAAGCATTACAGTAACATCAATAAAACAGATTTTTAAATACATCGGGAAACGAATACCGAAGCCAGAATGAGGAAAGGAGGAATTCTAAAATCATAAATCCAATATCACGGCAATTCATCTACAACACAAATTGAGACAGTATGACAAAGACAAAACAAACAAAACAAAAAAGAAAAAGAACGCCACATAACTAAAGTACTTGCAGTGTGAACCCCTACAAAAACTGAGGTATCATCAGGTGCTCCGGAATGGTAAGTATGATCTGCTCCACGCGTGGCACTCGTCTCACTGCCGGTTTTGTCACAGTCGGTGTGTCTATTAGCTTGGGGGACTAGTGCTTTTGTCGGTTAACGGATGACAATGATTGTAAGAGCACTTTGCCATTCTAATTTATGTTTGTTAGCTTTCCCATTTTCATTACCACCAAAGACATGGATGTAGCGTTGTCCGATATCTAGCAATGAATTCTGCTCAAACAGGTGCCAGAATTCGTCTTGAATTTACTATGAGGTATGAGCAAAGCTTATTGTTGAAGGCCTCATGGTGACTGCTAGATTAACAAAAAACTATGAAAACAGGCGTTGTTCCATTTCTTGGTTGTACCTCGTATTTGTAGAGCCTTTTTCTCTCGTTGCATTTATTCCATATCCATTCATGGTTGACTGCATCAAAGCCTTTCATGATTATACTGAACGATAAAAATAGGTCTCTATCAACAAAAGAAGACGTTATAGAGCTTTGACCAATAAACGCTTTTAGGAAAAGCTACCTGTATAGTTTTAGTTTGTCTTTTCTTTCTATGTTTCGCGCATTTATAAGTGTTTTGACGGTAAAAAAAAGCCAGGTGATGAAAAATGAGTCTTCGGATAAACCAAAATCAGTTTAGGCCAAGGCTTTTCAGAAACTCGTGGCAGATATTTCTTGTGGATTTCATGGTAAAAACAAAATAAACTTTTAAAGGCGTCACTTTTTTTAAAATGTCATTTTGTCTTGGTCAGCATTAATCAGTGCATGATCAAGAAGGTTTATGAAACCAGAGACATATAATTATTTATGTCTCTGATGAAACGGTTGAAAAAGTCCAAGTATAATCCAATTCATGTTCCAAGTCAATCACTGTTACTTTTATCATTAAACAAATTTCAAACCCACTTTATAGAAGAAGACATTTCTGTCTCAATACTGTTCTGTTTTTATTATCTACAAGAAGAAACATAATTACTTTTTAACCGCTTGACCATTTCCTCAATTAACTGTAATTATCACAGGAAACGAATATATTTCAATCAGTAACTGTTCCGATGGAAAACTTTCTATTAAAAGCTGGCACGAAGGAATGTAGAATTTTCTCACATACTAGCATATTTCTGTAAAAGCATTTGATTTCCATACGGCGTTAATAAGTGTTTATGATTTATAATTTTGATGAAGTTAAATGGATCTTATTTTGATGCAAAATCTAAGATGCCCAGTTCGTCGATGGAATTAATTTTGTTGAAACTCCAACAAAGGTACGTTTTTGTAGTATAACATGATAAAGACCAATTTAGTATTGAACACTGAATACTGTTAAATTCATTTCAAAATCACTTTGGCATTGCTAGTAATTCTACTGTTTTAGAAATATTAAGGTTATAGACAGATAACATTGTTTCTTTGATTTAATTAGATCAAGAATTTTATTTTATTCCCATGAACAGTAAATACACGTGTTTATTTTTATATATACTTGTTTTGTTGTTATAATCTTTATTGAATTGTCTGATTTATTTATAAATAATAAAAATGATATATATGTAGATCAAATGAGATATTTGGTAGGTGATATTGAAATTGAAGTATGTTTTGTAGATCAAAGTGATACCTTATTGATCTATAAAAGCAACATCAGTAGGACCACAGATAACTCAATTGTACTCTGATTGCTGTTCTAAATCTCTTAAAATGATACCTGCAAATGAACATAGAAAACGTTTTACTTCAAAGACTTTCGATCGCATACTCTATGTTCCATTTTAGGCAGATTTGAAGCTGTTTTGTATGAAAGCAGTGCGATCTATTTTTCTTTAAAGTTGTGAATCTCTAAAATACGTAATCTCTAGTCATATGTTTTGAAAATGGTATTATTTAACAAAATTTTCGCAGAGTATTGTCAAAAGCCGAGGTCTAAAAGACAGACAAGGTGGAAATCACTGGGAAAATTGTCTACGGCAATGGTCCTGATTGGTACAGCCATTTCAAAAGAAATGATGGGTTAAACTGGCTATATGGCGCGCCAAAACTGCCCCTTCTATTGTGGTAGTATCCGGTAGCGACTTAACACCAATTGCTATCGAAAGACCATTGATAGTAAAAAGAAATGATCATGCTAGTAGTACGTATAAAAAAAGAATCTTGAATCACAGTTCGGACCGAAACACAACGGACTGATATATATATTATGATAAATGAACGGATATGGAGTTAATGCACATGAGACAAAGTCTCTACAAATACATATAGTAAAAACAAGCAAAGGAACATTTTTATTGTTGTTTTTCATCCTGAAGTCATCATGAGGCCTTCAACAATGATCTTTGCTCATACCTCATAGTAAGTTCAAGACGGCCCCTAGCACCGGTTTGAGCGGAATTCTTTGCTGATTGTCGAACAACGCTACATTCATGTCTATTCTGGTCATGGATGCGGGATTGTAATTATGATTATATAATATTTATAATATTTGGCTGATGCAGTTGCAACGGTTTTAATACATGTAGGCTCTTTGTTATTTGTTGGTGTACTTCAGTGCCATCAAAAATGTTAGACATTCTTTTCTATCATGACTATGCATGATTTATTATCCAGTAAGTTTTATCAGATAATTCATTCATAAAGAAATTGTCATAAATAACCTTAATACAGAAATTACTGTGAATTTAGTTTCTGCATACGAGCATTTCAACAACCCATGTCTCCTCAGTGCACACAAAATCAGAACATTTGGAAATCCATACACCGAAATATATAAAAGCTGAAAGAGAACAAATTACAATTATGGTCTAAAAGGGAAAGCCAAAATCAGCTAAGGACAGGGCTATGATTATTGGATTATTATCAACAGATTTATTTGTCCTGTTCTTCTTATGTCGTTTTTCCTAGAGCTATTGTATACTTGGTTTTGCATTTATAACTTCTTATTATGTATCCAATCTTAGGCAATCGTACCTTAGTTGCAAGCAATAGGAACAAATAAGTATTTACGACGAGTCTTATTTCTTTACTAAAGCTAGAACGACATTGAATATTTCACAAGTTTAGGAAAAGCTGCTCTTGTCTGCTTGTTCATAAAAATGTCATGCTATTCTTTAGGAGACGCTTTAATCTTAAACAATTAACAGAATCGTATAAATGATGAAAAATGTAATCCAGTGCCTAATGGTGGCCCAATATTCTCACTTTAAAGATAAAACCATTTTCATGTAAACACTAATAAAATCAAGTCCACTGGACAACTTTATAGCCCATTCGATAGTAAACTCTATAATAAATGCAATATTGGATATACAGTTTCTCAGATAAATGTTGTATTAATTCTATGTAAATGTGAAATAACTACAGGGTATTCACCAACGCAGTAGTCAGTACTTCGGTGCTGATCCGAAAGGCGATTTTATTTGGAAACTTGAAATATCTTAAATTTAGAAATCTCTTAGAAATATCTTACTTGTTCATTTCTGATATAAGCTGATTTTTGCTTTACATTTAGATATTTTGGTAAATTGTTCTCTATCAGAACATCAATTTAAATCGAATACATTTTGATTAATTGTCGAAGTTGAATCTTAAAAAAAACTGCAGGTGAGCTAAAAATAAACCCAAAATTATTTCATTGAATTCGAGTAAGATTGGTGAAAGTTACTTAAGATAATTCAATAATGAAACAGGCTATAGACTAAAACAAAAGATACGTATAAACTTCTAGACAAAAATATGGCCTATGTCAGGTCGCACGTTTTTCATGTAAGTATCAACGACATTTTTAGTTGCCATACACTTATTTCGATCACGTTTCATGGGTATTAATTTTAAAAACCATTTTGACATTTTCAGCTAGATTCACGTCTTCCCGGATTTGACAACCGACTTTGACATTTTCCCGGATTGAATCACTCACAGTGTGATGGGTGCTGTTAACCGAGCAGGACATGCTTACCCTTCCGGAGCACCTGATGTCACTCTCAGTTTCACTGGAGTTCACATTGTGAGTGTCTTTGTTCTGAATGTTGTAATTTCTGTTTCTGTGCTTTGTGTCTGTCTAACATTATTGTTTTTGCGTCTAACGTCATTGTTTTCTGTGTTCTCGTTTTTGCCCTGTCTTTGGACTTCGATTTTTGTGAATTTCACCCCTTTGTTCCTTCGGTATTCTACTGCCGTTGTTTTTTTTGTCTTGTGCATCTGTTTTTGTAACTGCTAATTTTAAAAATACATTGATTCTGCAACTATAAATTACCTATGCCAATAAAAAAAATTACGGAAATAGATAATTATATATAGGGTTTTATATAAAGATAATTTTAAATATAGATAATTTTGTTTGGATCCAAGAAAACGAGTTTAATTCCAACGCAATTTTTGCGCCTTTTCCCAAGTCGGGAATATGTTGGGCTTTGGCTTGTTCTTGATTTCTTATAAAATTTTAGTTTTTCTTGATATTCAGGTTATTGGATGTGGTTTGTTTCCATTGATTTATTCACTTTTTACTCCTTTTGGGGGCCATTTAGGGCTTGCTTATATGGTGTGAGGTTCCTCATTGTGTTGAAGACCGTACGATGGCCCCTAGATGCTTTGCTTTGGGTCGTTTTAACCTGGAGATGGGATATTGTCTCCTTGACATTTACCCCATTTCCTTTCTTTCTCAGAGTTTCAAGTGTGTTTATTCACAGTAAAGAAAACCGTGGTCTCGAAATATTTCGCTTAGGTGTTGCATATTTCTATAGGAATACAATAAAATTACTTGCCTAATGGTACCTGAAAAAATGACCAAGTAAGAACGAATCATTGATGTATCCAGAAATGTGTTTTGATGCCCTCTTTTTGTAGTTTTTCTAAATTAGTAATTTCTTGACTTATAATCAAAATTGTGAACCATGATAAGATATACCTTTTTACACTGGATTTTTAAAGGGTAACTGTTAGTTTCTGGCATTATCAATTTAAATGAATGATCAGATACTGCAGCCAATTTCCATTGTAAATTCTTTTAATATGAAAATTTAATTTTTCTTTTCAACCAAAATGCCAAAAATTTAGTAAATTACATGTTGAATAATCTGTATAATTGGTTCAGATTATGACATCAGTGAGGTAATATACATGTAGGCACACAAGTTTCGATACTATTTCTGATTTCCTTTATCATTTGTATCATGTTAATATTCGAAGGTGTTATTTTACCACAGCTATAGTAAAACAAATAATCCAGCTTTGTATATAAAGGTCAAAGAATGTGAATATTTTTTTTATTTCTTTTGAATTATTTATGCTTTATGTCTCACACCTTATGTTATAAGACTCACGCCTATTAACACTATAGTTTTCTTGTCCATCAATAAAAGTATCGACGTTTCGCATGATACTTTTTGCTATTGTTTGTAACGTCCTCATGAATCAAAAATGTGTATAATACATTATTTTTTTTCTTTTAATTTTCATTAATAACGACCTTATTTATAACTTAAAAATCCCACAGTTGGGTGCTTGTGACCGT
Organism: Modiolus philippinarum; assembly: GCA_002080025.1. Classification (NCBI taxonomy): domain Eukaryota; kingdom Metazoa; phylum Mollusca; class Bivalvia; order Mytilida; family Modiolidae; genus Modiolus; species Modiolus philippinarum. The sequence goes on along the minus strand of MJUU01013504.1, from coordinate 3,143 downwards.
TTTGAAGTGCACATCAACGGCAGATTCGGTGATAGGGGGTTCCTTTCTGGTCAAAAACAGCTTCAAATACAAAAATACCGAAGTTGTATAAAAACAGTTAATATCGTTATGCTGAACACGTGTTTCAAGGAGTAACCTCTCATCAGCAGCATTAAAATCAAAGATTATGGAAAGCCATAATCCAATAGTAGTCCAAAAATAAGTACTTATTTCCAAAAATATCGAAATAGGAAGCCAAATCCAGTACCAAGTACATCTACTGAGTGCCATACACGGAGTGAAGCCTCAGTATTTTTAAGAGATCAGAATTTTGATAAAAACACACGCTAGGTAAAATTTTCGCGTCAGATAAGTCTGAACTCGGGGACCTCTGGTCCACACACAATGGCATCGGCCCATTGGTTCAAAATACAAAAAATTACTTATGTTGCATAAAAATCAGTAAATTTTGTTTTGCTGTGCACGTGGTTCAAGGTGTAACCTCTCATCATCAGCATTAAAATTAAATAATATGGAAAGCCATTATCCATACGTAGTCCAAAAAGTACTTATTTCCAAAAATATCGAAAAGGAAACCAAAATTCAGTACCAAGGACATCTACCGAGTGCCATACACGGAATAAAGCCTCAGTATAAATTTCAACGTTTTACATTGACAGTTGAGTAGGCAACATGGAAATAGATATTTTTCATACCCCACGCCCGGACCACACGCATTTGGTTATGTCAATATTGTCTATCATAATATTAATTGAATATACATAGTGCATTTAAGTAGTATTCAAACTAAGAGTCAGACAATGGGCGGCACATCAAAAATTTAGATTCTGCATTTTTTGGCTTAGGTGAATTCATTTGTTCATAAAAACACCCCCCTTGATTTTTTTTACATTCGAACATGTGTTCGGTCTCGAGATATTTTTTGACCTGGTTATATAGAGAAAATGGCCCGTACTTTTCATTGTACAACGTAACTAAATTTTGGACGCCAATAATTCAAAAAAGCAAAAAAAAAAAACACAGAAGATTTATCTATTAAAATTACATTTTCTTGGTTAGTTTTATTAAAATCAAACATCAAAAGTTTGCGTTTTTTTGCTCAATGTGTCACGGCATCAATGCACTTTGACTGTTTCTTCGACGGACCAGTACTTAATATTTCTTACCTGGTACACCTGTGTTAGTCCATATCACCCAATCTGAGCATGGATACAGAAATTGTTCACACTTTGCAAATTTGTTTTTGTCCTTATTGCTCATATAGAACAAAGAAAACTTAGCGTTTTCATAATTGGCACATTTGCTTCAGCCATTTACTCATTAAGAACATAAAATTCAGATCTTTCATATCCGATATATTTGATTTAAGTAAATATTACCCAAAAAGAACATTGAAATATAGAATTATGCTATAATACAATAAAAAAAATAATTTTTTTGTTGAATTGCTAAATTATAATATTAAATTAAATACCAAAATAATTATTTTTTTCTATAAACAATTCTACTTGGTTTACCTTGAATTCCGTATAATTGGCTATGTTCGAAGTCGGAATCGTCTTACTAACTGAAGTGCTTTAGCAAAACATAAATAAATGCAAAAATATTTAAATATAATATATCTACTTGCGATTGCGTTTCACGTGTTTCATTGGTTAAAACTAAAACTTTCGTTTTTGAATAACATGAAAAATGCTTTGCAAACTTATTTTTATTTTCCATTTAAACTCATATTCTCGAATCTGATCCGCTACTCCTCCTGAACCACTGAATAGATTTTCATGAAACTTTAACACAGTCTTTGTGACATAATGTAGATTTGCATCTTCTATTTCAGAATTAATTTGATTGATTATCAAATGGGGGAGCGGGGGTATATATTAGTGAGCTTTGCTCACAGTTTTTCTAGTGCTATTTGCGGCCAGTAGTCTAGTGAATGACATGTGGCATCCACTTTTTGATTGTCATCAATGTGCTTTTGTTTCTTATATTTAAATAATAAGATACAGGAACAGAAATATATTTTAAAAAACAAAGTGAATATTCATTCAGAGAGGGAACAAGGTTGGATGTTTTTTTTTACCCTGACAAATCTTATTTGTAGTAGTTATACAATTTATATTACTTTAATTCAATGATGATTGTTTATGGCATTTGATTTAATACGATTAATTGCATATGGTTCAGATGACACATTTTACTCCAGTGTAAAAGAGAACAACATGAAAACAAACGTGTATTCAGTATTTGTTTTCCAAGGTCGAACAAAAAGTTTATTTGTTTTTCATTTCTACTATTATTTTCACTTCAGATGTTTAGAAGATAGTACTAACTATATTTACACAAGGCTTTAAGTACGTTGAGAATGTATTTTTTTTTAATTCCTCAATTCCTGTAATGTCTGTCTATGAAAACAGTTTAGAGGAATATTTTGAAGTTCTAAAATTATAGAATATAATCTCAAAAAAGAATCAGACCACCCTCGCCTCACACATTTAAAATATTTACGTATAATTTAAGTAGAGTTTGCATGCATTGACAAGGAACTTTCAGACAATAATCAAATGTACAGAATATTTTATTTTTGTAATATACTGAATATTTTCCCCTTGTAGATGTGTAAAATATGTACGCTGGTTGGTTTTAATCGATTATAGAATGGGGATAATAAATCAATTCATTCAATCTGACTGTTGTGTCAAGTGTATATTTCACTGGTAATAACTGTAATTCCGAATAATTAGGTTTTAAGGTAACACACATTGCTATAAAAGGTAATATCTACTTATTGCCTAATAAGTTGATATAGGTGCGTTTGACAACATATTGTAGAAAACTACGATGGCCGATAGCGGCCTGACAAAATACCAACTGACGAGAGATTTTTTTGTACATTTTTTGCATGTGTACAAAACAAAAACTGATGAAAGTTATTTTTGTACGTTACTTTTCTGTGTACAAAACAAAAACTGATGAAATGTTTTTTTGTACACTACTTTCATTGGTACAAAACAAACTGATGACAGATTTTATTGTACGTTACTTTCGTATGTACAAATTATAAACTTATGGACAGATTTTGGACGAATGTTCCGTAAGTTATGGGGTGATGACCAAGTGCTGTAGTAGATTAACATTTTATC
>MJUU01013502.1:22371-36887 GCA_002080025.1 Modiolus philippinarum | reverse complement strand
GTGGCAAGTGCAAATTTAATTGTATAGGGACACAATACAGTTGTGGAACAGTACAAGTGTGGACACAATACAAGTATAAATACAATAAAATAATGAAAAACGATGATGTCTCTGCAAACAGGAAGTACTTACGACTTAACCTTGAAATCTGAATACACAATAGATTAGACCATAAGGAAGCTCTGTGCAAAACAACGATTGAACCCAATTGCAGTTTCAGAAAAAATTGTAGAAAAATTCCATATATTGTACAACAATGAAAAAGAATGATGTCTCGGCAAACAGGAAGTGCTTATGACTTAACCTTGAAATCGGAATACACGATAGATTGGACCATAAGAAAGCTCTGTGCAAAACAACAATTGAATCCCACTAACAATTTCAGAAAAAATTGTGATGAAAAATTCCATATATTGTACAACAATGAAAAACAATGACGTCTCGGCAAACAGGAAGTGCTTATGGCATAACCTTGAAATCCGAATATACGATAGATTGGACCATAAGGAAGTTCTCTGCAAAACAACAATTGAATCCCAATTACAATTTCATAAGAAATTGTGATGAAAAATTCCATATATTGTACAACAATGAAAAACAATGATGTCTCGGCAAACAGGAAGTGCTTACGGCGTAACCTTGAAATCCGAATACACTATAGATTGGACCATAAGGAAGCTCTGAGCATAACAACAATTGAATCCCACTTACAGTTTCAGAAAAAATTGTGACGAAAAATTTCATACATTGTACAACAATGAAAAACAATGACATCTCGGCAAACAGGAAGTGCTTATTACTTAACCTTGAAATCGTTATACACAATAGATTGGACCGTAAGGAAGCTCTGTGCAAAACAACAATTGAATCCCACTTACAGTTTCAGAAAAAATTGTGACGAAAAATTCCATACATTGTACAAAAATGAAAAATAATGACGTCTCGGCAAACAGGAAGTGCCTATGACTGAACCTTGAAATCCGTATACACAATAGATTGGATCATAATGAAGCTCTGTGCATAACAACAATTGAATCCCTCTTACAGTTTTAGAAAAAATTGTGACGAAAAATTCTATATGCTGTACAACAATAAAAAAAACAATGAAGTCTCGGCAAACAGGAAGTACTTAAGCGGTAACCTTGAAATCTGTATATACATATCAGACCATCATGAGAAAGCTTTTGTCAAAATATGATTTCATTCTGTAAAGTAGTTGCTGAGAAAAGAGTGGATACGGACGGAAGAACAAACGAACGGAGGTAAACCAGTATACCCCCACTACTATGTAGCGGGGGTATAAAAATCAAAGTTTTGGCAAACAGGAAGTGGATGTCCGACAAACTTGAAAATTGCTTACACAATACAATTCATCATTTCCAAGCTTTAGGCCAAATTTCAAATCATTCCCTCCATTAGGAGCCAAGAAATCTGTGACAGAAAAAATTGTTGACGGACAGACGGACAGACAGACCAGACGGACAGACAGACAAAGTGAAAACTATAGGGCACCCGCATCTGAATGTGGGGCCCTAACTAGTAAAGTGTTCTTAGTCCTTACATCACTGTCATCTGTTGCCTAACAAAAGCACCATTGTCCCTAGCTGGTGGACATTCATAACATATAGACAAACACAGGGCACCCATCAAGTTGATTGTAAGAAAAAACTTGACATTATCAATGTGTCTATATCACAAATAAAGAAGCAGCTCTTTCAATAGAACCTTACTTATTACTGGATTGACACATACCGAATTAGACATTACACTTGACTTTTCACTTACAGTGTGATGTGTGTCACTGGTGAAGCAGACCATGCTTACCCTTCCCAAGCAGCTGATGACACTCCTATTTTCAGTGGTTCACAGCTAGTGCTTTCTCTAGTGGTGTTTGTATATAATGTTCTGATTGCTTTGTCTTTCTCAATTACATTCTCTGTCCATATGTGATCCTTATATTGCAATGTATATGGACTTGGCGGATTCAAAGGGGGGGGTGAGGTTTTTGGAGGTTCTGGGGAATAGAACCCCCCTTCTTTAGACAATCATGTATTTTTTTAATGAATCTCGCGATGTTTTGCAATTAAAAAGGCACAAAAAATGTTTGTGCCTCGCTTCACTCTGCGAAATTTCCAGCACTTCTAATTAAAATCCCACCTTTTCAAATTGCCTGGATCCCCAACTCTCTGGAATTATGATTATTGATTGTTACTTCGGTATTCATTTGGAAATTCATTGTTCAATTACTTGTCTTAACCATATATTTGTGCATGTAGAGACTTTGTCTCATCTACATTTACTCCATATACTTTCATTGTTTCATGATGTTAGCCAAAAATCTTGTACAAACATAATAAACAAAGTTAAATGATAACAGCAATGCCAAAATATGAAGGACTGTCTTCTTTGACTTGCTAGGTCAAAAACGGATACATGTATTTCTAATTGTCTAATATATATACCCACCCTCTGTGAAAAAAATATCTGTGTTTTCAGTGATAATATAAATTTGTAATGCCAGAATACAGCTCTTTTACTAGAGCTGTCACCGAATGGCAGCCAGGTATATCCCCCGCTAATTGAACCCTGAATCATATGGCAGTGTAAATTTAAGATACAGTTGTAGACACAGTACAAATGTGGACACAATACAAGTATGGACAAAATGATATACCTCCCCTTTTTTCTGAAAAAATTAAAGACGAATTATCTTCCCTTCAAAATTTCAGACAGCAACCATATTCCTTCACACACATCTTCAGCTGGTGTACTAAAACTGTGCAACATTTCATCAAAATCCAAGTAGAGGTTTAGGAGAACATGAGCTGACAAGGATCACCCCTCCCCTTTTTTTCTGAAAATATTCAAAGACTAATTATCTCCCCTTCAAAATTTCGGGCACCAACTATATAACTTCATGCACATCTTCAGATGGTTTACTACAACTGTGTAACATTTCATCAAAATCCAAGCAGACGTTTAGGAGAACAAGTTCTGACAAGGTTCGCCTCCCCCCTTTTTCCAGAAAATATTCGAAGACAAATTATCTCCCCTTTAAAATTTCGGGCAGCAACCATATTACTTCAGCACATCATCAGATGGTGTACTACAACTGTGTTACATTTCATCAAAATCCAAGCAGCCGTTTAGGAGATCATGCGCCGACAAGGTTCGCCTCCCCCCTTTTTCCAGAAAATATTCAAAGACGAATTATCTCCCATTCAAAATTTCGGGTAGCAATCATATTTCTTCATGCACATCTTCAGATGGTGTACTACAACTGTGTAACATTTCATCAAAATCCAAGCAGCCGTTTAGGAGAACATGTGCTGACAAGGTACATGGACGGACGGACAGACAGACAGACGGACAGGATTCCTATATATCCCCCAAACTTTGTTTGCGGGTGGGGGGGTATAATAACATTACAACAATATAGTAAATTTTTAGTTCTTGATAGTATGTGTCTTTAGATGGGGTAAAAACATAACATTCTGAAGAGATAAAGTATTCCATCCCTGTCATGAAAATCATTGCCTGCGTGTCTAGTATGAGTAGAGTTAAGAAATATTTATCTTCTTGTGCAATTCTATTGGTAAAACATGTAACAACTATGTTCTTGCCTATTTGTTATTCATTAGCCCTTCACTATGCAAGAACACAATGCATAATTTACAATGCAGCAAGACACATTCATTCCACAGTAAAAAAAGATTTACTTCAGCAGATGTTGAAAAGTACTTACGTTTAGCAGATCTAGCGTGCTTCCTGATAGACACTGGGCTTTCTGGTTCTGGAGAGGATGGTGGAGTAAGTGTACTTGCTCCTGATCCCATGTTCAACCAATAAAGCCTGTGTATGACAGAATTAGAAGTATTTATAAATAATATTCAACTACTGACTGAAAATACTTACCAACCAACATAATTTTCAAATTTTTATATAATGCTCTCGATAACCTGTATTGTTGACCAGTATCGTTACAACGGTTGGCATTGACTAAAAGGGGACTCCATTAACCAACTTATGTTTGGATTTTGTCTATCCTGAACAAGTATTTATGTACCATGTCTTTATGTGCAGATCAAAGCATCTTTTAGTCAAGATCTAGAAAACCTGAAATTTGATTTGGTGAAATTAATAGAGCAAAACTCAAATCCTCGACATGTGATGCTTGCTATAGAAAACAGGCTAATAATAACCAACAGTTAATATATTCAATGCCTTATATATAGTCATGGGCAAAAATTCCAAAAGAATTGCTACATCATTACAGATGTTTTAAATCAAAGGATAAGCCTCCATGGAAACAAAACTGCTACTAAAGTAAACATTCAATTAAATGTCTAAATGACAAAGATAGGGCAGTATTAACAAGAGGATGGCTGTTAGACAAAGAAAGATTAAAAGAAACATTATCAAATGCCTACTAATCTTTCTTATAGACATAGCAATTTCTTCTTTTGTAATTCATATTTCCAATCAGGGCATATTGATTAGCTTTCAGGTAAAAACCATCAGATTTAAAGAAAACTATGGATTTTGTTTTGGAAAAATAGTTTGATGCTGCCTTTCAAGAACAAATATGATTGGTACAATGTATCTGTGAACAGAAACAGAATGTCAGACAGATTTTTTACAATACAAAGTATTGTGAAATCAGGAAGTATGGTAAAATATTTTATGTCATCTTGACAGAAAAAATCATATAAATTGCCAGACAATTTTTATGAAACCTGTGCATTTCATGAGTACCGGTGATCAGGGTTTTTTTTTTAAACAATTGATATTTTTATTAGTTTTTAGATGATAATCTACAAACGGAATGAAAATATGAAGAAAGCCAGACAAGTGTTTAGTAGGACAACTACAAGCTGGAACTATCAGTCTAACAGGATTCTAATATTTGTACAAGAAAGCGAGATAAGATGTCCTAGGTTGAAGCACTATACTAATTAATCAAATTTATATGAATGATCCTGATCTTCTTAAAATTTTTTTAATTATTTTCACTTTTAAGATCCTGGTTTTTCAGAGGAACTTGAATCCACACAGTGGAAAACCTTTTCTGAGACATAACTTTCTTTGATGTTTATTGATTATGATTTTTTGAAAATTATGCTTAAAACTAAGGAGTATCTCCATCTTGCACAGCTCCATCCTAAGCCTTTCGTAGTTTTCAACTTCATTCTATTTGGTGATGTTTCCTAGATCAGATTTTACAAATTTTTGGTTTATGGTCTTCCAAACATTTTGATTACATCTGAACTGAGGAGACGTACTTGTATGTTGTCAAAACAGCCATATGCAGAAACTATATGTACAGTAATTTCGGTATTTTGTTATTTATAATCTCTCTTGTCGGTAAAGTTTATATTTGAAAAACAATGAAAAGTCCATGCAGTCAAATAATCAATATATGATTATTTTTATTACAGCTTTATGCTTCTCTTTCAATAAGGTTAATCCAAAAGCATTATAAAAATCTAGAACAAGGAAATTACTGAAAAACTTTTAATCTCCTAAAAAGGAAATTGTATGGAAAAACAATATTATTTCTGATGCGAAATCAATTTTCCTTTGATCAACTTTGTTTACATAGACTTTTTTGGGGTACAAGTAAACACATAATGTAGTGTTTATTGTTGTAGTTAGATTCTGATATAGATAGTTAATAATCAAATCAGAAAATCTAATTAATATAAAGCCAAAGAACAAAAAATTTCGATAGTGACCAATACAGAAAAATCAATTATCCAATTACAGACGGCATCAGACAATTCAAAATCATCTCTGTTAGGTAGATTGAGCCTAATAAAAACATCAGACATATAAGATTTTTTTCTATTTTAAGATTTTGTAGGGTTAGCCCATTTGTTCAAAAAATACAATAAAAATGATATGTCACCGAACATCTTTACCTATTATCAGGCTTTGAAAATCATGCCAAATACAGTATTTTTCAGCAATATTTACAAAGAATGTATAGGGAACTGTGTCACCAGGCCGGAAAGTAGTTCACAAAAATTGTCTACCCTGTAAATTTGTTTACCTGTTATCTCCTCAAATAAACAAGATGTGTGATGACACAACCACAGTAAAACTAGAGATGGGAGCAGTTGCAAATGACAGCTAATCCCCTCGCCTGCTGCCAAGAAATAATAACCTTATATAATCTAAAGATGTATAAATGTTGAAGGTACATCCACTGAACATTAAAATCATTGATGTGTAATATGTAGTTTCTCAGATATTAACATTAATGAAACTTTGATCCAAGTCAGTCAAGTGTAAAATGTAGGTCAAAGTGACCCAATTATCATCTGAAGCTGCAACACTCTCCAAGATCCATCCACTGACCAAAGATGATTGATGTTTCTCAGATGTGAACCATAATGCAAACTTTAACGGTAGTCATTAAAGCATAAAATGTAGGTCAAAGTGACCCAACTATCATCTGAGGCAGCATCACTCTCCAAGACACATCCACTGATGTGCCACATGCAGTTTCTCAGATATGAACCTAAACACAAACTTTAACAGCAGTCATTGAAGCATAAAATGTAGGTCAGAGTGACCCAATTATCACCTGAAGCAGCATTATCATCTGAAGCAGCATCACTCTGCAAGACACATCCACTGACCAAAGACCTTAAGAACCTTAACGCAAACTTTAACCTGAGTCATTGAAGCGTAAAATGTAGGTCAGAGAGACCCAATTATCATCTGAAGCATCATCACTCTCCAAGACGCATCCACTGACCAAATGTGATTGACGTGCCACATGTAGTTTCTCAGATATGAACTTTAATGCAAACTTTAACCTGAGTTATTGAAGCGGAAAATGTAGGTCCGAGTGACCCAATTATCATCTGAAGCAGCATCAGTCTCCAAGACGTCATACCTGCCAACTTTTGAAAATCTCCATGGGGGTTTTTATGCGCGTCCTTCCTTTTGAGTCGTGTGAGATTTCGCGGCGTTTTACACAAAGTTTTTTTTTGTCTTATACGTGCTGCTCTTTTTTATCAAACACAAACATCTAGGTGTTATAGAAGACTTTACTTTTTATTGAGGGAGGCAAGACATTCCTATTTTATTGTGTTTTGGGGATTTCTGCTGGTTCTTCAATACTTTTGATCAAATAAATCAGTTGTGAACAGTTTTTGGACCATTTGGTGTTTTATGTTCTGTTAAATTTTAACTTAGTTTCAACTGTTAAAGGGAAACAAAGAGCAGTGCTTCCTGTTAATCATTGTTGCTGTTATTTGAATTTACAGTTGACTGTTTTCAGGAAAATTAAAGATTGTAAGCTTGTTAATGCAACCACGCTCTCTCTCCTTTATTATTGCCTGATGTACATTTACTGCATTTCTTCTTTTATTCCAATCTTCTATAAATAAAGCAAGCATTTCATATTCTTTAATTTTTTTTTGCCTTTTCTGATTCAATCACAAGTGTGGTGTTCTGGAATTTTGAGTGACCTTTCGTGCATTACAGTTCCAATATGTTTGTTAACGTCGTTAAGGCTACTCAGTTCAACTATGCAAACTCTGCAGAACATGGAACTTGCAACGACATAGTCACTCGCACAGCCATCTACGGAACTGTCAAGTGTGGTGCTTGCAGCTCGTTGTATCAGGGATTGTGAACCTTGATTCATAACTCAAGAACTGTTCACTATGATTGCCAGTGGTCCATCCATTTACATAACTTTATTTACGTCGCCGAAGCCTTAAAATCAACAAAAAAAAATCCACCAAACTCGTCATGTTTATGATTGTTTACACGCCGGCCCCAATCAGCTGTTTTTCACGCGAATATTAGGCCTCAGACCACAATTATTTTTCCCGTGCTTTCTTTGTAAAAATAAAGACATATTAAAAAAATCGCACCAGCATTATTGAAATGAAACTCGCACAACATAATATATGATGTCAGAAGAGAAACATATCCCAAAATCAGAAAAATCCATCGCTGTTTTTTTCGGTGGCAACATCATAAACAACCATGGGGTATGATCAGTGACCAAAATCTCAAAATGAACACAATTTTTAACCTTTGAACTTTTTCCTCATCACAACTTCCTTTCTACAAAATCTAATAAATACCATGTTTACAATAAAGTTCAGCCCTTCTACACAAGTGACAGAAAAAAAATCGTAAAAAAATTAGATATTTTATTACTTGGAACTATATTCGTATACCACGAGTAAAGGGAATTAATTGTGGTCTGATGTCTAGAGCGTAATTGATGTAAAACCGATTCTAATTGGCTAATATCGAGAATCTGGTTAACTCCCTTTCAAGAATTTGGATTATCTCCCTTTCAACGGTCATATCGTGTAAACAAACATTTTTTCGTGTGAATTTCTTCAAAATCGTGTTTTATGCCAAATTTTTATTTCATGATCGTGACATCGTGACAGAAGGTTAAAATCGTGTAGATCACGCCAAAATCGTGAAAGTTGGCAGGTATGAAGACGTATCCACTGACCAAAAAATAATAAATGTGCCACATGTAGTTTCTCAGATATGAACCTTACCGCAAACTTAAACATAAGTCATTGAAGCGTAAAATGTAGGTCAGAGTGACCCAATTATCATCTGAAGCAGCATCACTCTCCAAGACACATCACCTGACCATAGATGATTGACGTGCCACATGTAGTTTCTCAGATATGAACCTTATTAATGCAAACTTTAACCTGAGGTGGGACGAACGGAAGGACACTCGGACGGACACCCGGACGGACAGGCGAGATGCTATATCCCCTCCCCAACTCCGTTGGGCAAGGGGATAAAAAAATCTCATTTTAACATTTACGGTATTTTTTATATTTCACATACTATGTATCTTATGCTGCAACAATCGCTGTAATAGTAGAGATATATGAGAAATATATAATTGTTGTGATTAATTTATAAAACATTGTTTTAAAACCAGTCAAAACTGTATGATAATAAAGAAAAAAAGGGCTACACCAAGTGCAGCATGATACGACTGGAATTTGAACAAGTGTAATTCACAAGAGTAGACCCTAATAGATGTCTCGCCCATCCCTGCTTGACATTTGAATTGATGTTTTAAGAAATAACTAAACATGCTCCCTAAACTGTGAAATTTAATTTACTGACAAAAGCTATATAGCAGACCATTATATACTACCCAAGACCAACCCATATACAAAATATCATTGACCTACCACAAATACACACTGAGAAAATTAACGTGGTCACTAGAGCATGAAATTGAGGTCAAAGACCACTGCCATATTCTACCAAAGACCAACCTACATACTAAATACCTTTGACCCACCACTTATAGTTATTGAGAAATGGACTAAATCAGAGAAAGGTTACTAGACCATGAAATTGAGGTAAAGGACAAAAGTCATATGCCAGATAGACATATACTACCCAAGACCAACCTACAAATTTAATATTATTGACCTACCACTTAAAGTTATTGAGAAATGGACTTAATCAGAGAAACTTAACATGGTCACTAGACCATGTTATTGAGGTCAAGGACAAAAGTCATATCCAAGACTGACATGTACTACCCAAGACCAACCTACATACCAAATATTATTGACCTACCATTTATAGTTATTGAGAAATGGACTTAATCAGGGAAACTTAACTTGGTCACTAGACCGTTAAATTGAGGTCAAGGACTAAAAGTCATATCCAAGACTGACATGTACTACCCAAGACCAACCTACATACTAAATATTATTGACCTACCACTTATAGTAATTGAGAAATAGACTTAATCAGAGAAAATTAGCGTGGTCACTAGACCATGAAATTGAGGTCAAGAACAAAAGTCATATGCTAGACTGACATGTACTACCCAAGACCAACCTACATACCAAATATTATTGACTTACCATTTATAGTTATTGAGAAATGGACTTAATCAGAGAAACTTAACGTGGTCACTAGACCATGAAATAGAGGTCAAGGACAAAAGTCATATGCCAGACTGACATGTACTACTAAAGACCAACCTATATCCAAATATCATTGACCTACCACTTACAGTTAATGAGATATGGATCTAATCAGAGAAACTTAACATGGTCACTAGACCGTGAAATTGAGGCCGAGACCGAGACAAAAGTTATATGCCAGACAGACATATACTACCCATTACCAACCTACATATTAAATATTATCGACCTACCACTTATAGTTATCGAGAAATGGACTTAATAAGAGAAACTAACGTGGTCACTAGACCATGAAATTGAGGTCAAGGACAAACGTAATATGCCAGACTGACATGTACTACTCAAGACCAACCTATATACCAAATATCATTGACCTACCACTTACAGTTAATGAGATATGGATCTAATCAGAGAAACTTAACGTGGTCACTGGACTGTGCAATTGAGGTCAAGGTCACATGATTTTATGTCCGTCAGGTAGCACTTGATTAGTACTACCACTGGACCAAATATGATGTTCCTACACCAAAGGGTTTTCAAAATATCCTGTATTTAGTAAAAGTTAACGCTGTCGCCGTCATACTTTGCACACCTATATCTCGTTTTACGCGACTGTTGGTGCGGGCGAGTCAAAAATGAATGAGGACACAGTAAAGAACTTGATAAGGTAATTAAATGGACACAATAATGAGCTTGACACAGTAATTAGCTGCACACAAACTAAGGAAAATAAAAATTTGTAAAGGTTCTGCGGAACCTAATGTCTTGCCCGCTCACTACATTGTCATTATAATTTGGCCTATATTTAGATGAGGTTGCTAGGTAGAATTTCAAAATATCTGATCTTAGAACCTTTCATACCAAAATTGGTATCAGCTAATTTTGTACAATGACTGTTTTCAATGAAATGTTTGCAAAAAATGTTTGGTTGCTAAGTTAGAATTCAAAAAATAAATGGTCTTTTAAAGTTTCACGAAATTTTCCATGATTGGAATCCAGGATTTTGGAAATTTCACTATAGAAAATAATTATTCATACTGTAAGGAACTGAAAAAGATATGGTTGCTAGGTAGAATTCCCAAAAATAACAGATATTTGAGAGTTTCAGGAAATTTAACAAAAAAAGAATCAAAGATTTTTGCAATTTGACTTTTGAAAATGATCATTATAACCGAAAGAAACTTTAAAAGTTTTGGTTGCTAGGTAGAATTCCAAAAAATAATACGTCTTTGAGAGTTGCAGAAATTTTTTCAAAATAAGAATCAAAGATTTTTGCAATTTGAATTTTGAAAATGATCCTTATAAATGTAATGAATTGAAAATGATATGGTTGCTCAAGGTAGAATTCCAAAAAATAACAGGCCTCGAGAGTTCCAGGAAATTTACCAAAATTGGAATCGAAGATTTTTGCAATTTGACTTTTGAAAACCATCATTTTAACTGAAAGAAACCGGAAAAATTATGGTTGCTAGGTAGAATTCCAAAAATTAACAGGTCTTTAAGAGTTCCAAGTATGTAAACCAAAATTGAAATCAAAAACTTTGGCAATTTCATTTCCATATTGTTTGTTTGATTCAAATTTATTAAACAAGTGTAGACACAAAAATGTCTCGCCTGTATATGCATATCTTTACCAAAATAATTAGTCATGGCTACATGACAGGCGCCAGACTGGCATGAGCACACCTAGATGTAACAAAAGAACAAATATGACGTCTGTTGGTGTTCCAGTTGAAGAGAAATGATCAAAGTCGATGAACCATGAAATTGAGGTCAAGGCTACATGACATGTACCAGACTGACATGCACCAACCTGGATGTAGCAACAAACCAAATATGATGATTCTAGGTATCATATCTACAGAGAAATAAGTGTTACAGTAAAAAAATGTTCAGAGTCAATGAGCCATGAAATTGAGGTCAAGGCTACATGACAGGTGTCAGACTGGCATGTGCCTACCTTGATGTAGCATTAGACAAAATATGATGCCTGTAAGTGTTCTAGTTAAAGAGAAATGATCAAAGTCAATGAACCATGAAATTGAGGTCATGGCTACATGACAGTTGTCAGACTGGCAAGCACCCACCTAGATGTAGCAATAGACCAAATATGATGACTAGGTATCATAGCTACAGAGAAATAAGTGTTATGGTAAAGAAATGTTAAAAGTCAATGACCCATGAAATTAAGGTCAAGGATACATGACAGGTGTCAGACTGGCATGCACCCACCTAGATGTAGCAATATATCAAATATGATGAATCTAGGTGTTCTAGTTACAGAGAAATAAGTTTTCTAGTAGAAATGTGATCAAAGTCAATGAACCATAAAATTGAGGTCAAGGCTACATGACAGGTGTCAGACTGGCAAGCACCCACCTAGATTTAGCAATAGACAAAATATAGTATGTCTATATATTACAGTGCCTCAGAAATTGACTTGAATGTTAAACTATGTCACAAAATTTACAAAGTCACTGAACCGTGCAAATGAGGTCAGGGTCAAATGACAAGTGGCAGACTAGCATGAACCTACTAAGATACATCAATACACTTAATATTATGGTTCTATGTATTACATATCCAGAGAAATCAACTTGAATGTGAAACTATGTCGCAGATTTTCTAAGTTCACTGAACCATGCAATTGAGGTCAAGGCAACAGGACAGGTGTCAGACTGCCGTGTACCCATATAGATCTCACTATAGACCAAATATGACAAGTCTAGGTATTACAGTTCCTGAGAAAAGGAATTGAATGTGAAACTATGTCGCAATGTTCATGTGCTTATTGAACCATGAAAACAAGGTCAAGATCATCCAAAATATATGCTGCTGGAAAGGTCATCACTTGGTGGTGCTATGGACCAAAGATGATGTTTGTATGTATTACCCTTGAAAAGTTATGAAGGTTTAAGAAAAGTTTACGCCGCCCCCGCCGTCGCCAGATTGCTATACCTATGTCTCGCGAGACAAAAAGCATTGTTGCTAAGAAGAATTTCCAAAAATAGCTTGTCTTTGAGAGTTTCAGGAAATTTACCAAAGTTGGAACCATTTTATTTAATTCTTTAGTGTTCAAAATTATGCTTGATACTAAAGCATTGTTTAAATTTGGAACTGAATGCAAAAATTTCAAAAATTATTGATCTTTGACATTTTCAGGAAATTTACCAAAGTTGGAACCGGAATCAAAATTCCAACAGCCTGTTACACATCTGCTTATTTTATGCAGGATTGTCAATTTCAATGTAATTCTATTAAGATTCAAAGACTCTATTCTATTTCTTAACAACTAACATTGAAATTTTTTAGAAAAAAAACTAAGTCCATATTTGGAAAAAATACAGAAAAACCAGAAAAAAAATCAATTTTTTTCAGTTCTGAGGTAATTTTCTGACCATCATCTAACGTTTAATTACTTTTTGTGAAATTCCAATAAAATTAAATAACTTCACTTGACTTCTAAAAAACTTTAACCACAGGGTTAAAATAAATTTCTTGCAAAAAAAAACTAAGTCGAAATACGGAAAAATTACGGAAAAACTATAAATAAAAATTTTCCAAATTTTTCAGCTAGAGGTAATTTTCTGACCATTTTCTTGCTTCTGTCCAAATTTCAAATGATTCCATAAAGATTGGATGAAGATATTGATGTTTAGAAAACTTTAACCACAGGGTTAAAGTAAATGTTGACGACGACGCCGACGACGGAATTTTGGATCGCTATGTCTCGCTTTCGCGACTTTTTTCCCGGGCGAGACAAAATTCGCCCTTATAATTCCTTATATTTATCGGAAATGGTAGGAGGTATGTCAACTTGGTCAACATACTACTTTAACTATACAACAAGAGGATGAGCTTGAATCAGTTGCAATTTTGGCACCTTGGCCCCTTTAGCTCGGAAACGGTAAAAGCTATGCCAAATTTGTTGACATACTACTGAAAGCTTATATCAAGATGAATCCAAAGAAAAAAACTGATCGAAATCCGATGAATAATAAAGATTTCAAATATTTCGAAAAATTACAATTTTGGTCCCTTTGACACCTTGTAGCTCAAAAACAGTAATAGCTATGTAAAATCCACTGACATACTACCAACAGCTTACATCAAGAGGAATCCAAAGAAAAAATCCTATTGAAATCCGATGAAAAATAAAGATTTCACATATTTTGAAAATTTGCAATTTTGGCCCCTTTGACCCCTTGTAGCTCCGAAACCATAAGAGCTACACAAAATCCGTTACATAGAACTGAAAGCCTATATCAGGAGGAATTTAAAGAAAAAAATCCCATCGAAATCCGATGAAAAATAAAGATTTCACATATTTAAAAAATTTGCAATTTTGGCCCCTTTGACCCCTTGTAGCTCGGAAACGGTAAGCTACGAAAAATCCGTTGACATACCACCGAAAGCTTATATCAAGATGAATTCAAAGAAAAAAATCCCATCGAAATCCGATGAAAAATAAAGATTTCACATATTTAAAAAATTTGCAATTTTGGCCCCTTTGACCCCTTGTAGCTCGGAAACGGTAAGCTACGAAAAATCCGTTGACAT
>MJUU01013501.1:124015-135219 GCA_002080025.1 Modiolus philippinarum | reverse complement strand
AGTCTGCCATATGGCTTTTGACCTTGACCTCAATTTCACGGTTTAGTGACCAGATTAAATTTTTTTGCTTAAGTCTGTTTCTCAATAACTACAAGCTATATGTCAGTTATATTTGGTATATGGCTTGGTCTCGGTTAGTACATGTCAGTCTGCTATATGGCTTTTGACCTTGACCTCAATTTCACGGTCCAGTGACCAGGTTAAGTTTTTTTGCTTAAGTCTGTTTCTCAATGACTACAAGCCATATATCAATGATATTTGGTATATGGCTTGGTTTTGGTTAGTACATGTCAGTCTGCCATATGGATTTTGACCTTGACCTCAATGTCATGGTCTAGTGACCAGGTTAAGTTTTTTTGCTTAAGTCTGTTTCTCCATAACTACCAGCTATAGGTCAATGCTATTTGGTATATAGCTTGGTTTTGGTTAGTTCATGTCAGTCTGCCTTATGGCTTTTGACCTTGACCTCAATTTCACGGTCTAGTGACCAGGTTAAGTTTTTTTGCTTAGGTCTGTTTCTCAATAACTACAAGCCATAGGTCAATGATATGTGGTATATAGCTTGGTCTTAGTCTGCCATATGGCTTTTGACCTTGACCTCAATTTCACGGTCCAGTGACCAGGTTAAGTTTTTTTTACGTATGTTTCTCAATAACTACAAGCTATAGGTCAATGATATTTGGTATATAGCTTGGTCTTTGTTAGTACATGTCAGTCTGCCATATGGCTTTTGACCTTGACCTCAATGTCATGGTCTAGTGAACATAGTTAAGTTTTTCTGATTAGCATAGTTTCTCAATTACTGTAAGTGGTACGGTAATAATATTTGGCTTGTAGGTTGCTCTTTAATAGTACATGACTGTTTCAGCGACAAGCAGGGACGGGCGAGACATCTATAAGGGTCCACTCTTTTTTATATATAGTGGTAGCGACACATGTGTTCCGTGGAACAGCCATACATTTTCTTTGGATTCCTTTTATTGTAAGCTTTCAGTAGTATGCGACCAAATTTGGGGTAGTTCTTATATATAAATTTTAGAAAATTTTGTTTTAAATTAAGAAGTAGCTCCCTCTTGCATAGCTCTGTCCTTAGCTGGTTTTTGCTTTCATATTTAGATCTTTTTGATATTTCGGTTTATGGACATCCAACTTTTTTATTTTATCTGCACTGAAGAGACATAAGTTGTCGAAATGCGCATATGCAGAAACAAAATTTACAGTTACTTCGGTATTTTTTTATATTTTTACCGTCTCCCAGCTATAAGGGGTCAGAGCGGCCAAAAACGGCACCTTTTCAAAATATGTTAAATTTGTATTTTTCATTTGATTTTGATGGTATTTTTTTCTTCGAATTCCTCTTTTTGTAAGCTTTTGGTAGTACATTAACAGATTTGGTGTAGCTCTCATCATCTCTGAGTTTTAAGGGATCAAAAGGGCTATTTTTTATTTGCCCTAGTTGTGTCCAGCTAATTATTGTGTCAGGCTCTTTATAGTGTCCACATTCACTTTAAATTACACTTGTTCAAATTTAAAATTGCGGTCGTATCATGCTGAATTCAGCGTAGCCCTTTGTCTGAACCTCTGCTCCACGGACTTAGGCTCTATATGATTAGTTGTAAGAAAACTTCCTATTGCCATTACTGTCGGACCTTTACTTCCTGTTCCATGAAATTTGGACTTGCTTCAAAATGAAGTGTATCATTATTCTCAATTTCTACAAGAGGGGATTGTTTTCAAAATTGATATTCAGCCTCTATATGGTTAGTTTTAAGGAACATATTTTGAGTCCAGTCAGATGTGTACTTATTTGACAAATTGTGGCCTTAGTTACGAAATGTAGCGAAGCATTAATTTTCTCTCGCATATTTCTCTGTTTTTAGCTCACCTGGCCTAAAAGCCATGTGAGCATTTGCCATCACTTTTCGTGGGTCGTCCGTCCGTCAACAATTTAAAAAATCTTCTCCTCTGAAACCTCTGGGCCAAATGTAACCAAAATTGACTTTAATCAGTACCAGGGTATTGCTTCTGAAAATTGTGTTCGATTAGTTGGCCTGTCAAACAACATGGCCGCCATTGCTAAAAATAGAACAGGGGTAAATTGCAGTTTTTCACCAATAACTCGAAAACCGTTACAGATATTAAAATCTGACATTGTGTAAAAATGATCGGCATGATGAGATCTACAGTTATATGACATGAGTGAGTTCGCAAAGCAAAATTTCAGTGTGCATTTCAAGTAAAAACGACCACTCTTTGAACAATTCTCTTGAATTTACTTGTTGTCCGAATTTTGATTTTTTTTTATTCTAAGATAGCTTAACTAACAGCTTCTCTCAGTAAGTAAAAAATAATTTTATCTTGTAATTATTCAAATGTAGGTTGAATTTTTAATATTAAAATTTGTAATCAAATATATAGCAAATCTTGACGTTGTAAACTTGTAGACATGTTTAAATAGTTACAAAATGAAAACTAGGAAACATAACATTATTTCTGTCAAGTTCTTTTCAGCAGTATTAAAAATGCAATAAATGGACCAGAAATGAATTTTAGAGAATGTTTTGAACAGTTACTGTTTTTACTTGAAATGCACAGGGAAATATTGCTTTTCGACTTCATTCATGTCATATATAAACTGTACCTACACTGCAATTTTAAGAAAATCTGAAAACCCGTCTGGGAGTTATATTTGTGCATTTTTTATTTAAAAAATTGTAACAGATAGAGGTCAAGTGTAAATTGCAAAAATGTTCAGCATATCAAGATCTACCCACCCTGAAATTTTTAATAAAATCTAGAAACCCTTGTAGGAGTTATTGACCTTTTTCACAGAATTTTCAAAATTTTCATATTTTTCGTCTTTTCCAAACTATAGAAGATGAAGATTTAAGTGTAAATTGATAAAATGTTTGCCATGCTGAAACAACTTCAAAACTGGTGCTGAGAAATGTTCGTCGAAGATACGCACTGAATGTCGCAACTTCAAAACCGACGTTAAAAATTATTCGTTGACCGCCATTTTCTTTTCAAAATGGCAGCCAAAAAAAGACGGGAAAATTCAACATTGTCCAATTTCAATGAAATTTGGTTTCCAAATACGCACTGAATGTCGCAACTTCAAATCCGACGTTAAAAATTATTCGTTTACCGCCATTTTCAAAATGGCTGCCAAACAAGGCGGGAAAATTCAACATTGTCTGATTTCAATGAAATTTGGTTTCCAAATTGGTATTGATGTTGCAACTTCAAAACTGAAGTTGAAAATTCGCTGACGGCCATTTTTAAAATGGCTGCCAAAAAGGCGGTAAAATTCAGCATTTTACGATTTCAATGAAATTTGGTTTCCAAATAGATGTTGATGTTGCAAATTGTTCGTTGACCACTATTTACAAATGATGTCTCGACTTCAAAAACGGTGTCGAAAGTTGTCCTTAGTAAGAAAGTTTTTGTCAAAAAAAACCAACAAAGAAATATAGTAAAACATGATCAGACTTTAAACACAGTTCAAGATATTGGTGGTGTTCGGGCTTCGAAAGTTTGAGAGACGGAAGATCAAATGTATAACTTACAATTTTAGCTTGATTGTAGCAACCGAAAGCCAGGTGAGCGATACAGGCTCCTGGGAGCCTTTGTTGTTTTTCTAGTTCCACATTGCGCACTTAGGAAAATACTTCCCATGCTACACAGTAAAATCGTTGAAGTGCACAATTTATATATTTTATTAACAAAAACAAAATATGATATTGGTAAAGATGTTAAAAATCAAATAAGGTGAATATGGACGATATTGCAGACTTTTGTTTAAGCCAGACCATATAGGAATAAAACATGTTAAATTTAGAATGACTGATTTAAACATTGACTATTAATCAAGAATGTATAACATTGGACCGTTACAAAAAATAAAATAAATTAAAAAAAAAAATTCTCAATCATTTCATTGATGAAACAAATTTTAATCAGCAGTTTGATACAAAACTAAAACTCAAATGAGGAAGCTCACTTGAATATAAAACCATACGAAAAACTATTAACTCTCATTTATAAAAAAAGTTCCCAAATAAAAACTAATACCAGATAATTGCACAGGATAGTTGTAACAAAAATATTTGTTGCACTTTAAGATATGTAACTTCCATATTATGATAATATAAGATAGAAGCAAACGTAACCAACCTTTTCAGTAATTATATATAAGTGGTTAAGTATTTCGCAACAGGTGGATATCATGAGTATCCCTATTCTAATGCAATGTCTCTTCTTAGATAAATTGGAAAAGTTAAAGTTTGATTAATACAGGTTGTTTCTTTGGTCACTACAATTTCATATAGTTCTCTCAGCCTCTCAGAGAAAACACTGTTATGTTCTACATTTTTATACGACCGCAAAAACTTTGAGGTCGTATAATGGTATGGTGCTGTCGTCGTTGTTTTCGTCGTCGCTGTCGTAATCGTCGTCCTCTGTAAACACTTTTGTTTTGGGTCAATTACTTGAGTTTTAGTTGACCAATCCTTTTACACAATGTTTCTTGACACAAAAGGAAGACTATGATTGGTTTTTGATTTTTGTGGCCCCTCCCGTTTTTAAGAAAAGGGCCAAAAGGGTGTTTTTACATAATTGGCTGTAAATGTTTTTTTATATCAGATTTTGATAGGGTTTCTTTCAGTGTGCTCCTGAGGAAATTGTCAATCAATAACGAAGTTATTTAGTTATCAGTATTGAGTCAATGGATTTCACGCCGCATGTACGGTTCATGAGATAAATGGGCCCAAAGGGGCGAATCTAGAAAAAAAAAATAGTAAGATTTGATGCATTTTTTTCAACGCATTCCTTATGAAAAATACCATATCACTTAACTATTAGATTTTTGATGACTTGTTCCCTATCGGAGCTATAAGGCGCCAAACGGGGCCAACAGTACAAATATGGATATCACCTGAAGACGATATGGACGATATTGCAGACTTTTGTTTAAGCCAGACCATATAGGACCATATAGGAATGATACGTAAACTTTCTTTTGAAAATAAATGCATATGTTAAATTTAGAATGGCTACGTATTGTTTTCTTCTCTGATTCAAACACTGACTATTAATCAAGGATGTATCAGTCAGAAACCCGGTTGAACTCGAACAAAAGAATTGGAACTCTCCCTATAACGAGGTAAAAAAGTGATAAAGTATTTTTTACGTTTTCGCTACACTTCTAAAAGTTTTTGGTTGTTTTTGTCACATATTGATATTGATATGGTGTTTTTCATATGATTCCCACAGAAAACTGAAGATAAAAAGCTATCCTATTTACAAAATTATCAAAATTCGGTCAGAACAGTGGTTACTTTCTAAACTGTACCGTTTTTGGCATATTTTTATTTGTCAATGAAAAAAACCATGGATATAGTAGAAAGAATTTGCTTTCCTTTGCATCTATTGAAAAGTTCGCACATAAATGCAACGATTTTATATTTAATTTCAAAGTTGGACATATTTTGGCGGGAATATAAATGATTTTTTAATCGAGTTCATCGAAGTCTAACTTAGCCAAGCATTAAATTTATTAAATAAATACTACTTCAATACAAATTCCATGTTATTGTTACTAAGAAAAAACGTTTTAATTAAAGATACTGAATATCATTTAAAACATTAATTGTGAACTTGAAACGAAATATTGAAGTATTTTTATTCTACACAGAAAGGATTTTTTTTAAATACTGAAGACAAAACCCGATTTTTTTATTTTTTATTTTTGCCTTAAGAGTTTTCGTTAATTTTTTTCCCGATAATCGCTTCTTTAAAATTAATGTTGTTTTTTTCTAGAATTTCTTTTTTAAAACTTATTTCATTACATTTTCATGAAGTCTTGGAATTATTATTTATTTTCGGCTTCTATTCCATCTCATCCATATGGAGACAGATAAGCATTCTGAATCCTATTTGTTTATTGTTATATTGAAGTATTGTATTTGTTTGCTTCTATGCAAATAATTATGTAAAACCAACAATAGACCAAATTAAGGCACGAATTAAAAACCTTTCTTGAAGGGAAATAATCTTTTCGTATTTATTCTGTCGTATTTTTACCTGCGTCACCAACGGTGACCGCAGGTCTAGGAGCCGCCCGTCCGTCCGTCCGTCCATCTGTCCGTCCGTCCGTCACGCTTTTTGGGGGTACCAAGTTTGTGTAATCTGAAACTCAGACACCTTTAACCCGATACTTTTGAAACTTTGCACAGTTCTTCTGGACACATTGAAGATGTGCACCTCCCCTTTTGGTGTGATTTGGATAAAAATTGTCGAATTTATCTATTGTTGAACTTACTCATTTTCTCATCAAATTTCAACATTACGGTACATGTACTGAGTTTGTGTAATCTGAAACTCTGACACCTTATACCTGGTGCTTTTGAAACTTTGCACAGTTATTTTGGACACATTGAAGATGTGCACCTCCTCTTTTGGTGTGATTTGGATAAAAATTGTCGAATTTATCTATTGTTGAACTTAGTCATTTTTTCATCAAATTTCAACATTACTGTACCGAGTTTGTGTAACCTGAAACTCTGACACCTTATATCTGATGCTTTTGAAACTTTGCACAGTTGTTTTGGACACAATGAAGATGTGTACCTCCCCTTTTGGTTACATTTGAATTAAAAATGTGGAATTTATGCATTGTTGAACTTGGTCATTTTTTCAGCATATTTTAACATTACAGTGCCTGGTTTGTGTAACCTGAAACATTCACATCTCTGACTTAAATACCTCTGAAAGTCTACACTGTTTTTTGAACACATTGATGATGTGAACCTCCCTTTTAGACCAGTTTTGATTTAAAAAATGTAAAATTTATCTATTATTGAACTTGTACTTTATTTTATCATATTATATTCATCATGGTACTCAATTTTG
Source organism: Modiolus philippinarum (assembly GCA_002080025.1). Classification (NCBI taxonomy): domain Eukaryota; kingdom Metazoa; phylum Mollusca; class Bivalvia; order Mytilida; family Modiolidae; genus Modiolus; species Modiolus philippinarum. Next base: position 128,307 of record MJUU01013501.1, on the reverse strand, counting down.
TCCAGAGACGTTTTGAACGCACTGATCATGGTCAGCTATTCTCAAATTTTTGCATTGCTTTCACATATTTTCTTATAAAGATTCAAAGTATGTGTTTATTTGAAACTCAGGTATGGTTTTCACCTTTGCTGAAGTGATGTGGACTATTTTCATGTTATGCTTTGTTCAACTTTGTACATTTAGTTTTGTTTTTTTTCTTCTTTCTTTGTCTAATACACTAATGATAGGGTTGAATTTAATATAATCTCAATTATAACTTACATTTGAAGAATGTTTTGGTAATAAGGTAAATGAATACATGTTTGAATCTGTAAACCTATACATGACATTCTGTTAGGTTATAAAAAAACACTTTCTCAGTCGAACATCGCAGGTCCAGACATGTAATTGGTCTTGTTTTTCTAAATGTTAACTTATGGGGCCTATTTTGTTAAACATCACACTGATTCACACAAAAAGTATACAGAGGAGGATGTCATTGCAATGCTGGAATTCTTGATTGATAACATATTTGTAGAATTTGGAGGACAAGTTTTCCAGCAGACAATAGGGATACCTATGGGGACTAATTGTGCGCCACTTTTAGCAGATTTGTTTCTTTTTTCGTATGAAGCCAGGTTCATATAAGGGCTAGTTCAGAAAAAGGATAACAAGCTAGCCAAATCCTTTAATTCCAGTTTCCATTATATAGATGATATTCTTTCATTGAACAATCCTCAATTTAAGGATAACCTTCATCTTATATACCCAAATGAACTCGAAATTCACCATTATCAGCATCATACCTGGACTTATACCTCTACATTGACAACTCTAGAGGTCTGAAAACAATACTTTACGACAAGCGTGATGATTTCAACTTTCCAATAGTGAACTTCCCGATTTTGAGCAGTAATATTCCCACTTCTCCGGCATATAGCGTGTACATTTCACAACTCATTCGCTGTTGCCGTGCCTATAGTTTGTACAGCGATTTTGTCAACAGAGCGAAATTACTGTCTCAGAAACTTATACATCAAGGGTATGTTCAGTCACTGTTGCAATTGTCACTTCAGAAGTTTTACAGTCGTCACCACGGTTTGACAGACTATTACAATGTTTCTGTTTCACAAATAAGAACAGATATCGTTGGGTAGATCCAGAGGACTAACACCGACTGTGACAAAATCGGACTTTTCACCGGCGGTGTCACGGGTGCCACGCGTGGAGCAGATCATGCTTACCCTTCCGGAGCACCTGATGATACCTCAGTTTTTATAGGGGTTCACACTGCTAGTGCTTTAGTTTTGTGGCGTTTTTGTTAATTTTTGTTTGTTGTGTCTTTGTCGTGCTGTCTCGGTTCGTGTTGCTGTGAATTGCCGTGATTTTGGATTTGTGGTTTTGGAATTTCCCCTTTCCTCGTTCTTGCTTCGGTATTCGTTTGCCGATGAATTATACATGTAATTCAAAATTAAATGTATACCACGATATCAAATCCCAACCCCCTTTGCGACAAGATGTAAATGTCAACATTTTCCCATTAAGGGGTGGCGTGAGGGGCGTACAACTCCCCTCAAACTAAAAAACACGGATGAAATCGGAGTTTTTGGCCCAAAATTTGTCTTAAAATATATTGATCATTTTTTAAATTGCACCCCCTCTAACTATACATCCTGAATCTGCCCTGACAAATTGGTATGAAATAAATTTCCGTTTCCGGCTCTCCATATATCTTTGTATTTTCCGTAAATAAAATAGTTAGTCCTCTCCACGTGGGCTAGTAACCCGGGCAAGTGATCAATTTGTAATTAATATAATCCCATCTAATTGAGAGAAAAAAACAACAAGAGGCTCACAGGAACCTATGTCCCTCAACCATGTCAATCGCAAAATCGGCAATGATTCCAATGGTATTATACTATAGTATTAGTATTATATTGAATATTAAAATTGTATGAATTAGGAAACTTGACAAAGATGCACAAGTATGTATGTGAATGTGGTGCGTTTAGAGGTTTCATGGTTCTCCAACGATGAGAAAAAAAGAATAAAACTTGGAGGTCACGAGTCCTGTTACGATTTCTTTATAAATATTATGTATATACAAATTTTAGTAAGTTGCAATTTTTTCATAGTTCAAGTGTGTGAAAAGTCTACTGTAATTGGTCTTTTCTCTAATTTCTAGCAAATATAAACACCCCCTGACTAGTTGGTTATCGAAATGATAACGAATATGGGTATTATTAGCTAGGCTATGGAATAGCCTAGCTATATAGATAGTTCTTGGGAGAAGTGAGGAGTACGCTTGCGCAGTGAGGAGAACGCATGCGCAGAAGACTATTGACCAATAGGAATTTCAGATTCTCGAAAATCAAAATGGCGTCCAGTTTCGTCCTGATAAAACGGGGCGGGGTTTAATTTTTCTGTTTCCTTGCGGAAGTTGAAAAGTATTATAAACATTTACTATAGGTGGTACTGGAAACAGGTTTGTAGAGGATGATGGGATTGGTATTGCAATATCGCTTTGCCAAATTTATAAATATAGATATGATAAAAAGAATAAGAACAGTAATGTATAAATTTAAAACCAAAAGTTAATAAATAAAGATGAGGTTTTGTGCAATAATCAGTAATATACAAATACTATAAAAGACTTTTCAATTGTGTTAAACAAAGCGTGATTGTAGTTTGTGGAGATACTTAGGCAATGGAGAACGAAAGGTGGAAAGAGATAGAATTGCGTTTAAGAGCTACCGGTGTTTATTTGTGTGTGCTGTAAAAGGTTTATTATTGTATCAATCACATTAAATTAAGCAAGTACTAACTAGATGCATATTTATTTGTTGTCAACATATTGTGGTCATAGCATGCTGCGCTAGAAAAACCCCTCAGTTACATTGGTTGTAAGGATTGCCTGTGAAACCAGAAACCATAGTTGAAGTATTTATATTAAATGCCCAGAATTGCTAGAAAGCATTTACACAAATGCACTGCTTTGATACATGTATACATTTTAGTTAATAAAGTTTGTCTTTGTTGAGGGATAAAAGATTAAAAAAGCAGCACCCTAGGAGAATGCAAAAAAAAATAAATAACAAAAGCACGAAACTACTTTGAGTTGCTGTTGGCAAAAAAATGAGAGGTTTGATCGAATCAGTGACTGTTTTATCACATGTGCAGACCAATGGAAGAAATTACAAAGAAGTACCGAGAAAAGCTTACCTCAAGTATTGATTTGAGTATGCAAATAGCCTGGAACGACCTATTACCGTGGTACTAAGATTGTTTGTATATTTATATCTTGTTATTGCTGAGCTAGAATTAAAAGTTTATAATTATTGGATACCTTACCATTTATGCTTTCTCAACAGACAGTCTCGTGTAATTCCTTCGTTTCACAAAACACAGTACTGTCTAAATTGATTTGATTTTAAAATTATTTTATTCAATAAACATGAAAAGGATTGGATAGCAGGCCGAAACCTATATATATCCTCTNCTTATACAAAGGCAACATGTATACAAATAAATTCACATTCAAAGGGGCATAATCCAAACTACAATTATCGTAGATAACAATATTTACATATTAATCAAGTGTGTCAATTAATAAAATTTCAGACCCTTTGTTACAAATTTGTTAATTGAATATATTTATGTGAAATAGAATACGATTCTGAAGGAGTTTAATTTAATCATGAGAGTTGCCAAAGGTGTGAAATAAGACAATTAAATTCACCCATAATCAACTAAGCTGTTTTGAAAATGAAAATCCAAACAAAAGTTCAATTTATATTGATCAGAGACATATAAGGTTCAAATATAAGTTCAAAGTATATAAGGTCAGGGATATATATATAAAATAAGTCTCTGATAAGATATTAAAATTTTCGAAGTTTTCTGAATTTCACAATTAGCCACAGACACTCTAAGGTATACCAGATTAAAATATACATAAATAATACAAAAATTCAGATATAAAATACAAATTCATATAGAAAATAAGTGAGTTTTGTCTGGATCGCTAGACTTCCAGAGCTGCAAAGACAGAGGCTGGGTGCATGCCTTGCAGCTCTACAAGCTTAGAACTAATCCAGATCAAATCTAAACAGCATGTCAACATTTAACTTCAAATGTTCAGAAACCCACGGGAGTATTGGGGCGCTATGTCTGGATTGATAGGCCTGGGGAGCTGTGAAGTCAGAGGCTTAGAGCATGCTTAGCAGCTCCGCAAGCCTAGCAGCAATCCAGATCAAAGCAACGCCCAGAGGGTTCCTTTAAACAATGAATATGTAAAAATATATTCTATTTAA
>MJUU01013501.1:77682-88865 GCA_002080025.1 Modiolus philippinarum | reverse complement strand
TGATGAACAATGAGCACTAAGGATAATTGATATTCAAAGTGCATAATTTACAGTATCTATATATTTAGCACTAAAGATTAATTGAAATCTAAAGTGCGTACGTATTTGTTCTATGTAATACTCCGACAACAGCAATTTTACAATCATTTCGGTTTGGAATATTATGAGCAACGTTCTCCATTAGAATTTGATGGTACCAGTTTGTTTGAGGGATTTTGGAAACAGTTCTCTATACTTGCAAATAGGTATAATTGGTCACCTGAAGATATTCGTTTCAATCTTATTATTTCTTTGAAAGGCAAAGCACTAGAGTATGTATCTTATCTACCCCAAGAAACTATTAATGACGTCAAACTTTTGTATGCAGCTCTAAAGCGACGTTTCGGAGATTTAGAAACGGCTGAGATATACAGGTCAAAACTAAGGCAAGTGAGTATGAACAAACATGAAAGTATTCAGGCATATGTATGTAGAGTGGAGAAATATGTGAGGAAAGGATTTCCAGGTCTGAACGAGGAGCTACTGGTTCAACTTACAGCAGAACATTCAATATATGGGTACCCTGATTCTGATATCTGTTATAGGGTTATGATTAGTAAACCTGCATCACTAGATAGCCTTATTAGGGAGATAAAATGGCAAGAGTTCTGTAAGGAAAGTTCTTGTATTGCTGCACAGAATTTAAAAAAGGCTGTGAAGACAAGTAGTATAAACAATGTAAACCAAAAAAATAAAGTAAGAAATAAAGTGAAAAATCGCATGTTAAAATGTTGGTACTGTAAAGAACCAGGCCATATTAAAAAACAATGTTTAAAAAGACAGAGTAAACAGCAGCATCTAGTGCAAAGTGAAGCAAATGTTCTAAAGAATCTGAACTTGTGATAAATCAGGCATCTGCCACTTCATTCAAGGAACAAGATTTGTATGATATAAGTGATACACTTGCAACATGTTGTGAATCAAAGTCAATTAAATGTGAAGGTAATTTTGAATCTCATGGAGATGTTGAGTGCCATAATGCCACTGAGTCAGTTTTTGAAGAATCTATAGAGATACCAAGTGCTGTAGGACATTCTCCAATTATAATAAATAGATTAGAGACTGTGCAGATTTGTGATTTTTGAAAATAACAGGAATTATTACAAAATTGAAGAATAGTATATTTTCATTAGTACAGTGAATTGATGGACTGGCCATGCTGATTTTGTGTAATGTGAGAATGCAGCATAGTATTAAATCTTGGATATTTATATGTATTTGTATGCTGACGATGCTATGGATGTGCTTTTAAAACTATGTACTGTTCCTTGAAAGTATTTCTCTATATGAACTGAAGAATGAGGAGAATTGTTTATGTATATATAGTTTGACTTTAGTGACTTTGCAAAATATTGCAGTACATATATCAAATGTGTAAAACATATCGGGGACGAAATTCTTTTAAAAAGGGGAGCAGTGTTGTGAACCTGTATTTTTAGCATAGTACCTTTGTTTTCCCTTTTTATGCATTTTGACGTTAGTTTATTTCCCGTATTTTATGTCATTATTTTTGACGTCATGTAATTGTTTATTACTGAATGTTATGCTGGATACTTGAAGCTGGATTAACCCTCTTGCTTCCGCACGGACATATGTGTCCACCACCGGGCCGCTGCCACACGGACATATATGTCCTTTTTATAAATGAAAAGTAGTACTGTCATTAACTGCCTGTATTCAGGGAGTGGAAAACTAATAATATGATTATTAATAAAGATAATAAAATTTGAATTTTGATGGATGGTTTGAGCATAACGTCATCACATTTGAACGTCACATTACTGACTATGACGTCATACAAAAGTTTGAAGAACTAAACCAAAGAAATTTTAAGTAAACGACATTGATGTTACATACTTGAAAACGTTAATGGCATTTATTATAAAACTTTTGTTCAAGCAGAGTTAAGGCACACTTTGAATGTGTCTTTATCAACCAATAAACAAAAAAAAAATACAAGAAATTTTAGAGGATGTAATTATATGAAAATTATTTCTTTTTTAGATTACTACTGATTGTTATTGATAATTCTTTTATTTCATTTTTTATTTTTTAATTTTGTTTACTTGTTGGTAAGCTTTTTTTTTTATTGTTTCGCTTTGAGTTTATTTGGTATTTTCATAATTGTTTTTTTTACTTTTGTTTTGCTTGTTTTTTTGTGTCCTGTTTTTCAGTTCTTTTTCGTTGAGTTTTGTTTTGATTTTGCTTTGTTTTGTTTTATATTGTTTTTTGTCTGTATGTTGTTGTGTTTATTGATCTGTAATCGTAATTTGATTTTATTCTATTTTTGTTTTTTTTCTCAATTTCTAGAAAAGAACGCTCCACCATTCGATTTAAATTGATATTCGGCACTGAGTACTTATTTTCATAGATTAAGAAATAATAAAGGATTTCAACAAATTAAAAGTTAAAACAAATTCATCTGATAATTTCTATTTTGTTGCATACGTTCCATTTATGTGTTGTTTGCGAGCTTGGATGAAACCCCCCCCCCACCAAATAAAAAAAAATCCGGTATCACACGAATATAAGTGATTCAAAAGTACTTGAACAAAATGTTCTCCTAAAACAAAAGGCATTCATCCCAAATTGACTGACAAGGAAAAAATGAGCATAAAGAAAGCTTTCCAAACAATTGGATACCGAGGCTTTTTAAATACAAATATTTTCCTGAATTATAAAAATTACATTTCCGTATAGCAAAATTTGCGCAAAACAAATAATCAATCCATACGTTGTCATTTCGTCTGACCGCTTTTGTCCTTTATTCCGCATTCATTAACATAAAAAAAAAACTGAAAGTACAAAGGAACCAAAGTTTTCTAATGAATTGTTTTCTTGCACTTCGCATTGTATTTTTTTGTGTATATAGCTTATTTTTCTGTCCTGAAACAACCGTTCTTCTGTATAGCTTTTAAATGGCTTTATCTTCCTTTGATAGGAAGTTTTGCAGATCATTTGTGCAAATTGTAGATTTCGTACATTTTTTTTGTCTTCTTCACCATGTATCTTGCGGGAGCATCATAAACACAATTGCTGAAAAAAATAAAGCTGGGTGTTTTTGTTATAGTTCATTATGTTTTCAATTTTCAAACTACCATTACATGCAGTCGTTCTTCTGGTGGCATTTGTAAAACCGATTATAAATTGATTGATTGACTCTTTAGACCACTTAGGCAATAGTTTTTTCAACCCAGACAAAAACGAAGTGTGATTTATAATTAGTTTTCAAATACGTGAGCCGGAATAGGAATACAAGGCAAGGACTCTGTTTGGATTGAAAACCATATCTGTTTATACAGTACGGAGATACCAATATCCTATTGAAGAAAAAAATCAAAATGTAGAAAAGGATATAGTGAAGCCTTCTTGATCTCGCTTGAGGGGGTGAATATTGTTCACCTCTGGTTGAAGACCCTCAGGCGACATCAAGATGTAGACAGGAGTAAAAGCCCTGTCCTTGATAAACTGGAGTTTTCTATGTATCGTGTGCGTTTTTGTCACATGTACATTCACTCCATATCCTTTCATTTTTTTTTCTATATTCTAAGATCTTCTTCGAAGTCAGCGGTAGAGATTCAGCTTTCCAGCCTACAGAAACAATACTTGTAATGACCGTTTCTAACACATTTTCAAAACTATTTACAGGAAAAATTCAAAGGGGATAAATAGGACAGTAAATATTAAGACTGCAATAAATATCAAATTCATTAGGAAATAAAACTCCGACCCCGACGACAGAAGCTTTCTCTCACAAGAACTTCGAAAAAAGTCATATTTTTAAAGACAAATATACATAAGAAAAGTCAATGAGAATATATGAAGTTACTGGGTTGATAATAAATGAAATGCCTGGTCATGGCTGTCAACATCCTTCAGAGTCAGGTGTTCCGAGTCCACTTCTGTTCCCTCCAGGGAACGAACGTGGACTCAGAAAACCTGGCTTGGGAGGATGGGCTGCCATTGTCAATTTCAAAGGATAGAAATAGTGCAAAATAATGCCTGTTACATTATTAAAAAAATTAAAAGTAATTTTAAAGATGCATTATAAAACATCCTTCTCATTTTTATACCAATTGTAAAAAGCCGATTTTTTTTTTCGGTGTCAACGAACTGCACGACATATTGTCACGATGCTTTTGCACAATATCAATTGTTCCAATATACACGTTCCTTATAAAAAAAGTTTTTTAAATGCAGATCTATATCATTTTCGTTTGAAATAAAACAGACAGAGAAGAAACGTCCCCTTAAAAAAACTAGAGATCTTTTAAAAAAAGATTGAACCCATTCCATATATCTGAATATCAGAAAGATTATCTAATTATAATATGGTCTTATGTACTTTAGATTAAGTTATGGCATACGATACGATCATCTTTTTTTGGCAGAGATTTTACTGAACGGTCTTTTTAACATGGAAAATTTGGAATAGCATTTTTATTAAATTATAGAATTTCTTTGAATACTATTTCGAGATGTCGAGTATCGACAATATCATTTAAAACATACAAAATTATATAACATTACACTTTACAGTATATAATGGACATTCATACCAATTGCTAACATATTTGGATGCATTCCTAGTTTGTATACCAACAGACTTGGCATGTATTGTGACATACACAACTAAATCGGCTCAGCAAAGCAAACCGCTATATAAAGTTTGTTGCTAACTGTTGACACAAGTTTGAAGACGTTATTCACTACCTTTTTGATTGTCATCAGAAGCTATACTGACCCTCTTTAGATCTGGGTTTAGATGTTTGATTGATGAGAATAACGGTCTTTTAACCATTCTACTTGGAAATAAAGATAACACATAAGAAAACAGCGAGATAAAGTTCATTTATTTTGTTGAAAAGTTGTGTTTATTCATAACACATTTCTGGGCACAACATTTCATTGTCTTTCCATTTTACTTTCTATAACTTCACCTTATATCACATATACATGCATGCTGTCTATTGCATTATATACATGTAAGCTTGTTAGATTCACGAGTCATAGGTCTTTTTTTATCTTATCCTCATGTATCATGTAATTATAAAAACAAAAACAAATAAAAAGACACAAAAACAACAAAAACAAAAAAGAAAAAAAAAACACAAAGCAAAACCAGACAAAAACCAATAACTACCATCCTGTTATTTACAAAAATAAAACGGCAAAACATTTCCCCCAAAAAAGAAAAGAAACTGATACAATTGCAATATGCACTGTACTGTGTATAAAGTGTCACGACAAGAAAACTACTGTACGAAAACTTACTTGTTATTGAAGTTGTTGCAAAAAATACTATTTTCGTTTATTGCTCGAACGTTTCTAGTAATAGCAAGAAACTTTTCAAAAGGTAAAATTTTATTGTGACTTGAAAAAATATTTCATCACAAATGTGGCCCTCTCCGACTTCCGTATTAACCAATTTATGGCTAATCGAGAACGCCAATTTCAATCATTGCGCTCATAGGCAATTAAATTCAGACGTCGCACTTTGTAAAAATAAGTGATATGAAATAAAACGTCACAAATGGAAGAACGTCATAGTATTGTGGCGTACGGCAAGATGTTTTTATTTTGAATCTGGCAGCAAGAGAGTTAATGTGTTGTTCATGTTTTGCCTGTATATTTGAACGTGTTCTCAGTAAATAATGTTTTTATAATGGATGTTTATTGTATACGACCGCTCGTCTATGGACTATGAATATTGGATACTCATTTTTATTACAATACTTTAAGCTAAATATATTTTTTTGCAAAAAAATTGAAAATATAGAACATGCTTTCGATAAAACTTTTTTATAAATCTTAATTTTAAACATAACTGGTACATTTAGGACACATCAATTTTTTTAAATAAAAGAAGTAGTGCTTTCAATGTAGAATTCCAAAAAAGTGGTCTTCGACAATTATAGGAAATTTGAGCATATTTGGAATCAAATATTTTTGAAATCTAATTAAGGAAAATATCTGTCCTTATCAAAGCACATTCTAAAAGTATGGTTGCTTGGTAGAATTTAAGAGAATAAGTGGTATTTGACACTTTCAGGAAATTTACCAAAATTGGAATCAAATATTTTGGAAATCCAATTAGGGAAAATATCTGCTTAATCAAAACAAATTCTAAAAGCATATTTGCTTGGTAGAATTTTCAAAAAAAAAATAATAATAAGTTTAGTCTTTGACACTTTCAGGAAATTTACCATAATTGGAATTATATATTTTGGAAATCCAAATGGCGAACATGATTGCATTAATTGGAAATAAAGGGCTACGCCGAGCGCAGCATGATAAGACGGCAGCATGTCGACCACTGAAATCTGCCGGATTTCACATATTTTGAAATATTGCAATTTGGCCCCTTTGACCCTTTATAGTTTGGAGACCGTAAGAGCTACGCAAAATCTCTATTGCCATGGTACTGAAAGCTTACAATGAGAATAAGCCAAAGAAGAAATTCTCATCAAAATCTGATGAACAATGAAGATTTCACATATTTCTATTAAACTGCAATTTTGGCCTCTTTAACCCCTTGCACCTCTGAAACAGTAAGAGCTATGCGAAATCCGTTGAAATACTGCTGAAAGCTTACAATGAGAGGAATCCAAAGAAAAAAAATCCCATCAAAATCTGATGGAAAATAAAAAAAATTAGCTTATCCGTTATCCGCATGTTTGCGATTTTGGCCCCGTTGGGCCCCTCATAGCTTGAAAAGGAAACAAGTTATCAAAAATCTGATGGTGCAGCACTAGTTTATTTTTCATAAGGAATCAATTGCAGAAAAAAACTGCATCAAAATGGGACTTGAAATAGAAAAATTATAATTTTTGAAATTCACCCCTTTTGGTCCTCATTTATCTCGTAACCCGTACATGCCACATGAAATCCGTTGGCATACTTCAGATTGGAAATTTTCTAATAAGTACACTGAAAGAAACCAATCAAAATCCGATAAATAATAAACATTCTACAGTCAAATATGTGAAAACACCCAATTTTGCCCCTTTTGGACCCTTTTTAGAAACCGGAGGGGCCACAAAACCCCAAACCAATCCCAGCCTTCCTTTTGTGCCAAGGAACTTTGTGTTAAAATTTCAGAAGGATTGATCATTTGGAACTTGAGTTATTGACCAACAACAAAAGTGTCCACAGACGACAACGACGACAGCACCATACCATTATACGACCACAAATTTTTGCGGTCGTATAAAAGTAAGTAAGTAAGTAAATTCTTTATTTAAAGAGGGTGACCTAATTAGAACAAGTCTAATTTTCATTAGGGCCCTCTAAAAATCAAAAATAAAATATCAAATTAATATATAAAACACATTAACAATAGGCAATAATGATATAAATACAATTTCATGAAGTTAGAACATGATGTTTAGGATTTGCTAAAAAGTAATCAAAACAATGTTGTTTGAATACCTCTAAAGAATTTGAACATTTGATAAAAGTTGGTAATATATTCCAAATTTCTACGGCAGAATAATGGAATGACCTTTTATAAAAATTTGTATTTGATCTGGGCAGGAATTAATCATAATTAAGTAGTGAGATTAGTATCTTTCTGCAATTATAGCAAATATTCGGGAACCACCCCATTTTAATCTTATGCATTAAAATGGATTTTTGGTACGGTACTGTCTCAGTAAATGATAACCATTTCAGTGATGAATTTTGATGGTGTATAAAAATCACAGTCTAGGATAATTCTTGCTGCTCTTTTTTTGTAACTTTATAATTCTGTCAGACTCACGTTTAGATACACTTCCCCATACCGTGCAGCAATAGTCAATATAAGGTAATATATAAGAGCTATATAAGAGTGATATTTTAGATGAATGTGTTTCACAGATCCTATTTACTTTTTCATTCCAGCTTAAATTTTCATCTATGTCAATACCAAGTAGTTTCTGTGCGTGAACATTTTCAATAGAAACATCTTTTATCTTAATGTTAAGATCTGATAATCCTGAAAGTCTTTGTTTTGAACCTAATAGCATACATTTTGTTTTTTGTGAATTTATTTTCATAAAACCCTAGAAGTGTGGTTTTTAGGTAGAATTAAAAAATGATTTGTCTTTGAGACTTTCAGGAAATTAACCTAAATTGGAATCAAGTATTTTTGAAACCCAACTGGTGAAAATGATTATCATATTTGAAACAAATCCTCAAAATATTGTTGATAGGTAGAATTCCAAAAATTAGAGGACTTTGAGACGTCCAGGAAATTTACCAAATTGGAATCAAATATTTTTGAAATCAAATTGGTAAAAATGATTGACCTTATCCAAACAGATGATAAAATATGGTTTCTAGGCAGAATTAAAAAAAAACACAAAACAAAACAAACCATTGAAAAAAAACACAAAAAAAAAAAAACAAACAAACAAACAAACAAACAAAAAAAAACAAAAAAACAAAAAAACAAAAAAACAAAAACAAAAACAAAACTTGCAAACAATTTACCAAAATTGGAATCAAGTAACTTGAATCAAATTGGTGAAAATGTTTGTTCTTATCGAAATAATCCTAACAATATGGTTTCTACGCAGAATTTAAAATAAATAAGTGGTCTTTGAGGCTTTCCGGAATTTCGAAAAATTGGAACCAAGCATTGTTGAAATTCAATTGGTGAAAATGATTGTCCTACTGAAAACACATCCTAAAAATATGGTTGCAAACTAAAATTCAAAAAAAAAAAAAAAAAAAAAAAAAAAAAAAAAAAAAAAAAAAAAAGAAAAAAAAAAATTAGTGGTCTTTCAGACTTTCAGGAAATTTACCAAAATTGGAATCACATTTTAGAATTCTAATTTTTCAGAATATTGATTTCCCAAATACTTGCCAAATTATAAGATTATATGTTAAACTATCCACAAAAGTTTGAACTGGAGTCTAAATTCTGAAAGCTTACTGTGCATGCCATGTGTGTCACAATCCGCATTTTGGAGCTTTTGTCAAATTGACATCATGGTGCCTCTTGTTTGCATTAAGATAGATATAAAAAAAATCCGAAAACTTATTGCGCATATGCTACAATTCTACAACAAAATGTGATCCCTAAATCCAAAAAAGGGATGAGTTCGAGGCGCATGCCACATTTGTCAAAATTGACATCTTGGGGGCTCTTGCTTGCACCAAGATCAAAATTGAAAATCTGAAAGCTTATTACGCATATGCAGCATACATGCAACAATTCTGCAACAAATTTAAATTTTAATTTTGTTGCAGAATTGTTCCCAAAACCCAAAAAATGTAGGAGGTTGTCTCGTCGCAAGAAAGTGTGACGGACGGACAATACCAACAACAAAATTCCCGAACTTTCATTCGAAAGTGCGGAGACTATAAGATGTCCGTAAACAGAAATAACCAAAAAAAAAAAAAAAAAAAAAAAAAAAAAAAAAAAAAAAAAAAAAGAAAAAAAAAAAAAAACGGTAATTAGAACTATTGCTGACCTGTAGGGAAAAGGTATCTGTAATCTAATTCCGTCGACCTCGTTGATGCCTCGTAATGAATCATCTGTCCAGTGTTAAATCCAAACTTCGAAAGTATTTAACACCTCTTGCTGATCTGATCATCAATATGGCCGTTTGTGTTTGAAACGTATTTTTGAATGATTTATTACATTGGATGGTCTGCCCTAAAACTACCGAAGAAAATTAATTCATATTACAAGAATGCTGAATGAAAGGTCTTTTGCATTGACTCACTCGGTCAGTTTGCCATCAGCTCGGAACATACTTCAACGTTAGATCAAATGAGAAATGCATTAAAAAATCCTTTTGTGTGAAATAAGTTGTTCAGTTGAAATCATTTTATTTTCCGAATTGCCATTTGCTCGATATTTTTTTTTACATTTATATGTGTTGGGACTATATGCCAACCGAAATTCCTACCACAGGAGAACGTAGATTGACTAATGAATGAAAAATGTTCCCTTCCAGAAACTATCTTCTCAATTTAAATCAAACTTTTATAGAATGGTTATTTGGTTTATACGCTTCAAATTTATATCACATTACTGAGCATGCCAACAAAAATGGTAATAAAAGCAAAACATAGTCCTGCATACCTAGGATTTATTGTGATGCGCCGGATGATTGTGTCACAGAAATTTTCCCCTTTCAGATACTAATAAATTGAGACCTAGGTAGTCGTTTTTAAAGGGAATGCAAGGTCTAAAAATATTTTTTGATATGTGATTTAAAATGTCTTTTGTAAACCTAATCCATATGTCTTATATTTATTTATGTTACAATTTAAGGTACAGAGGCTGTTTTCTTATCAAATTTACACATACTGGGGGTGCTCATCATATTATCCGGAAGTATGTTGATGGCGTATCAACGACTGTTTACAGTTATACATTAAAATGAAACAACAGAGTGAAAGGTTAATTAATCTCTCATCATTATCATGTGTATAAGATTTCTTCTTATTTTTCTATAAAACAATTTAATTTCAAAATGAGTTATTATTATATAGTAATAAAAAAGTATTAAATAATATATAAGTTATTTACTTTATTGCTATGTCACATTTATCATGTAACAATCATAATTAAATAAATAGGTAAAAGGTTATTTATCTATTTTATTTCAAGTATAAAATTCAATTCAAGATAAGCTGTGAAATAAAAAGTATTCATTTTATGAAACTGATGTTTTATGTTTGTAATGCTTTTATCATTGATAATAAATATAATAAAATATCAAATTTATATGGTGGCATATTTCTGCCAACACATAATCATATACATAACTAGTTAATTAAGTAGATATCTAGTTATCTAACTAGATAAATATCTAGTTATTTAACTAGATAAATTATCTAGATATTTAACTAGATAATTAAGTGGTTATCTAGTTATTTAACTAGATATTTAACTAGTTAATTTTAATATCATAACGTGAAAAAATGCATGTTAGCGCTTGTAACTGCCATTATTATATTATTATTCACCTCTATTTTAAGAGGTTATCTAGATATTTAACTAGATAACTACTTATTATCTAGATATTTAACTAGATATTTAACTAGATAAATATCTAGATAACTACTTATTATCTAGATATTTAACTAGATAAATTATCTAGATATTTAACTAGATAAATATCTAGATAACTACTTATTATCTA
>MJUU01013501.1:50152-67531 GCA_002080025.1 Modiolus philippinarum | reverse complement strand
TCATCATCAAATAGTGCTAGCTATTCCCAAACACATATTTTGAGGTTAAACCTTGCTTAGGCATGTGCAAGTTACATTCTATTTTTTTAAATTAAAGTATGTTTTGAAGGGAAATTTTTTTTTTAAAATGAGTTTTTACGCTTTTGAGGTCCTCTGCTGTCTTCATGGCAACCAGTATCAGGGTTTTGGAACCTGTTTTCCAAAGACCACTGACAGGTGTCCAACTGTGACAAGTGCCAACACTTTGACTTGCAAGACAATAATTCTGCAGTATTCTAAACATTAGAAGGGCATTATGTACTTCTGCAAATAATGCCCTTTTGAAGGAAAGGGTTAATATTTACTTAAACATGTTTCTAATCGCTCTTCCATTCTTGAAATGTGATCAACTCTAATACATAGTTATTTTTACTGAATCGTTATTAAATTGTTCTGAATTTGATAATTATCAAGATTTCAAGATTTATTGGATACACTCAGACACAATTTACAATGTGTAACATGAGGACAAAATATACATAATTGATGACAAACTAAACATAACAGAATGAACATGTCATGAATCATGAAGCACAATAAACATATAAATAGCATAATATATTAGAAAATATACAAACAAACATTTAGTGTCACGGGAGGAGGAGGGCGATTTTACGAATAAACATTGAATCCTTTTATAAACCTGTGTGTTACAGTATGATAACAGTCCTGTCATTTTATTATAATTAGGATTTTTCACATAATATGAAGCTAAATATTTATTTCTAAGATTAACAAGATTAACATCATTACAAACAAAAAAATATATGATATTCATCACCAATATGTTCATTACAAAAATTACAAACACGATTTTCTCTTGGAATATTTTTCCATCTACCTATTTCAATAGGGATACGCAAACTGCAAGTCCTTAGTTTGGTGATCCAAACTCGGGATGATTCGGGCAATCTAATTAAATAATTTTCCAACTGAAATTCTTTTTTGAAAGAGGAATAAAACTGCCCACGAGACGAATTAATAATATCACTAAACCACTTCTGACGTAATAGTTGATCAAGTAATGACTTGTCAAAAGATTCAAACTGACCAAGAAAAATATATCCCATACCTGTATCATTAAATACTGATTCTATGTAAACTACACATTCTTTTATTTTTTAAAGACAACATCAACCTATAAAATGTGCTGCTTAATTTCGTATTGTTTTGCAACAATTTACACCAAAATGAAACCATTCTTAACTTAGCACGAATTTCAAGAGGAAATCTACCCAATTCACCATAAACCATGAAGTTAGGAGTATTATTTCTAACTCCAAGTATTCGCTTGCAAAATTTCAAATGAAACTGTTCAATAATTTTCATATTTTCATAACCCCACACTTCAGATCCATATAACAAAATAGGCTCAATCATAGAATCAAACAATTTCAATTGTAGATCAATGGGAATTGATTGATTACGTATGAGCTTATATATGCAAAATAAAGCCTTTTGTGCTTGATCTATAAGTTTCTTCTTTGTCTAAAAAAATGTTCCATTATATTTGAAAATTATCAAGTATTACACAATCGTATCATAAGTATAAAAAAAGTATCCAATTATCTATTTTCGTGATATCATATGAGTTTAACATATCAAATCTATATATAGCTTTGGAATTTCCTGTTTTAATAGTGTAATTTTGAAGGAGGACACCGGTTTAAAAAACACAGTAAGTACAATTTATATTGAGTTTGCATAAAAGAGTACAATTTAGATTGAGTTTGCATAAAAGAGTACAATTTCGATTGAGTTTGCATAAAAGACAAATTTTAAAATGTTTTATGATGCCAAATTTATTCATTATATCTAAACCTTTTTTGGAATGCATTTGTATTTAATAAGAATAAGTACATTTGATATAAGAATAACAGTAGGTAAAAAGCAGGTGCGAATAAGTTTCTTCTAAAAAAGCTTAGAATGATCGCATATACAACTCGAGTCTAGTCGATTGAACTACGATTGAACCTGCCAACCACCATTAGAATAATTAAAATATGCACAAATTTACAGAAATTCTTCTTAACTGTAGAAATGGATTGGCTGAGTTTTTTAAAAGTAGACCTTCATGCAGTGATATTAGATATGAAAGTTCTGTTTATAATTCAATATGTTAAGTAGCTGTTTATTTAGTGAGTAAGTTTATTTGTACACTTTAATATCAACAACGTCAAGGTCATATTTAGAAAACATAAACGACGCATAATGCACGTACTAATCGAAATAAAGAAATGCATAACTATTTATTTATTTGATTTGGTTACAAACCTAGATATCTTTTGTGATAATTTTTTATTTTGCCGGATAGGGTTTCACTTCAAATTATATATAGATATTGGTAAATCAAGAATTATAATATTATGATTTGGTTATATAAATATTGGTAACTCTTCCTATAATTAAACCAAGAGGTATACCAAAATTGTTTGGAGGAATTGGATACTAAAGGTTCCTCACTGTATTGAAGACTGTACGGTGACCCCTAGATGATTTGTTTGGGTCGTTTTAACCTGGATATGGGATGTTGTCTCCTTGACATTTACCCCATTTCCTTTCTTTTTCATATTTATACATTTGTGAAGAGAAGAGGGTTGTTGTATAAATACTATAAAATCATACAATATACATCTTGAAGTAACAATTGAATAGTTAATGTATTGTCTTCATGGTCCCTTTGTCATTACTAGAACATCTCCCTTAAACTTGTATATTAACATAATGACATCTATACAGAAAACTGCAGACTTTAAGGTGTAGATACTTAGTTACCCGGTCCTGTCTTTACAGTATATAGCCCATACACCAGTTCTTAAATACGTTTAAAAAGGCCGAAAATTGAACATTTGGAAATTTACATTAGGAAGAGTTACATCACAATATATTTCATGTCAAAAAGGTGATGGCTGGAGACTAACCCTGTGATGGCTTGAGACACTATTGGGTCATTTTGTCATACTTTCTCATCGTTTGCATTTCATTATCTTTTATTAAGATTTTGTGAAACTTCATGAATTTCGTCATAAAGTTAGCATTATGGACCACAACAGTCTGTCACATGTTGTTGGAAATTCCTATGGATAAAGTTGGGTTCTTTGTTTGGATGGTTACGGTCTGTTGTTTCCCATTTATTTGTTTGATTCGATGTACATTTGATATGCTGTTATGTTTACACAAAGGGCTATTACAAATTTAAAATTTTACACATTGATAAAATGATCATTGATTTGAATAGGATGACCGTAATGGTGATGCATGAAAATAGTTTTCATAATAACTATGAGTATATGTAAAGCTCATTCCACAATAACTGACACTAATGAGGTAATGGCTAAGATTTATTTGATGAAAAGTTGAGAAAGTCTCATAATGAAATATTTAAGCATAGCAACATATTTCAAGTCAGGTTTTTGCGCTCAACTTTATCAAAACATTTGACTTAAGAAGATGGCATGATTGTATGCCAGTGACGTACATTTTTTATGAATATGATTCATGAAAACATTTTGGTTTGCGTTCTTGTTTCAGTCACTTGTTATTATTTGCAACTTTAATTGGTATTTTTGCATTTTTTTTTTGGTTTCAGAAAACATGAAAGCAAAGTGCTTATCTTCATGTTTTTAGCTCACCTGGCTAATGCCAGGGTGAGCTTTTGCCATCACTTTACGTCCGTCGTCCGTCAGTCCGTCCGTCGTCCGTCCGGCGTAAACTTTTCATTCAAAGATCTTCTCCTCTGAAACAACTGGCCCAATTGGAACCAAACTTGACCACACTAGTCCTTGGGTAGTCCCTTACAAAAAGGTGTTTTCCAGGTCCGCGTGATATCCAAGATGGTCGCCAGCGGGAAACATAGTTTTAACATTGGACCCTATGGGAAAACATGTTCAAAGATCTTCTCTGAAACTATTGAGCCAATTGGCACCACACTTGGCCACAATAGTCCTTGGGTGGTCCCTTACAAAAAGGTGTTTTTCAGGTTCGCGCTATATCCAACATGACCGTCAGCGGGGAACATAGTTTTTACATTTGACCTTATGGGAAAACACATTCAAAGACAGTTATAACATTTGACCCTATGGGAAAACACATTCAAAGATCTTCTCCTCTGAAACCACTCAGCCAATTGAAACCAAACTTGGCCACAATAGTCCTTGGGCGGTCCCTTGCAAAAAAGGTGTTTTTCAGGTCAGTGCGGTATCCAAGATGACCGCTAGCGTGAAACATAGTTTTAACATTGAACCTATGGGAAAACACGTTCAAAGATATTTTTCTCTGAAACTACTCCGCCAATTGGTACCAAACTTGGCCACAATAGTCCTTAGGTGGTCCCTTGCAAAAAAGATGTTTTTCAGGTTCGCGCTATATGGAGTGTAACCCCCCCTACCCCTGGAATCCGGAATACCGGCTAAATTTAACAGGAATCCGGAATACGTTTATCGCAGTCATACAAAATCACGATGTCAAAAAAATCGGCAACCAAATTTCCGGCGTACGCGTACGAAATACTCTTTTTGGAATCCAGCGTACCATACCTCGGCGTACGGAATACTCTCTAAATATACCCGGAATCCGGCGTACAAAAAGGGGGGTTACACCCACCTTTATCCAACATGGCTGCCAGCGGTAAACATAGTTTTAACATTAGACCCTATGGGATAACACATTCAAAGATCTTATTCTCTGAAACTACTGAGCCAATTGGAACCAAACTTGGACACAATAGTCCTTGGATGGTCCCCTGCAAAAAAGGAGTTTTCAGGTCCGCGCTATATCCAACATGGCCGCCAGCGGGAAACTAGCGGGAAATATAGTTTTAACATTGGACTCTATGGGATAACACGTTCAAAGATCTTCTCCTCTCTAAAACTACTTAGCCAATTGGAACCAAACTTTGCAACAATAGTCCTTGGATGGTCCCCTGCAAAAAAGATGTTTTTTTTTTAAATTTCCGCCTGTATCCAGCGTGGCCGCCAGCGGGGAACATAATTTTAACATTGGACCCTATGAGAAAACACATTCAAAGATCTTCTCCTCTCTAACTACTGGGCCAACTGAAATCAAACTTGGCCACAATAGTCCTTGGTTGGTCCCTTGCAAAAAAGGTGTTTTTTTCAGGTCTGTGCTGTATCAAAGATGGCTGCCAGCGGGAAACATAGTTTAATATTGGGCCCTACGGTAAAACACGTTCAAAGCTTTCCTTCTCTGAAACTACTGAGCCAATTGGAAACAAATTTGGCCTCAATAGTCGTTGGGTGGTAACCTGCACAAAGGTGTTTTTTCAGGTTCACGCTATATCTAACATGGCCGCCGGCGGGGAACTTAGTTTTAACATTGGACCCTATGGAAAAAACACATTCAAAGATCTTCTCCTCTGAAACTGCTAAGCCAATTGGAACCAAACTTGGCACCAATAGTCCTTGGGTGGTCCGCTACGAAAAAGAAATGTTTTTCAGGTCTGCACTATATCCAATATGCTGGCCAGTGGTGAACTTAGTTTTTACATTGGACCCTGTTGAAAACACTAACAGAGATCTTCTCCCCTTTAACTTCGTGGACATATTGGAGCTATAGATTAACTATGGGCTCATAAAATGTCAATGTTAATCAAGGGCCAGGTGAGCGATACAGGCTATTGAGAGCCTCTTGTTTGAATTTGCCGTTTGTTATTTCAAGTGTGACCCTTTTTCCGGAATAAATGATACAATTTTGTTGCAGATTTAAATTAGACTACTACATGATCTTTTTACATATTTTGAAATTATATCTATCTATGGTCAGAACACTGTTTTGTGTCTGATGTCTAAACTTGCTGTATTACAGCAATATATTTTGCTTTGTTCTTGCGGTTGCTTAATTATAAGCCAAAAAGCCAATATCTCACTTTTACGAAGTACCTAACACTTTTTTATTTTGTTTTGTTTATATTTAAACATTTAATCAAATGTGTCTTGATTTCTATAGAATTTGTATTGTAGAAAGATGTCTTAATTCTTCATTTACAACTTTAACATTTTGTATATCCTTTGAGTAGTAAGGGACAGTGTTTTGTATTGGACAGGTATATTTATTAAGTCACCCAAACAAAGTTTGTTGACTTGTGTTTACACTGTTTCTTATTATTTTCAATTTCTTTTTACATGTTTTAATATATATATATATATATATATATATANTTAAGAAATAATTCATGGGCGCCGGTGGTTTGTTGGAGATTTACATATGGGTGGCCATTATTTTCGTTAATATTTTACCCAGAGCGTAGCGTAGCGGAGCGAGGGGTAAAATAAACGAAAATAATGGACACCCATATGTAAATCGACTACAAACCACCGGCGAACATGAATTATTTCGATTCTAATATGAAATTTAATGATCTGCACGGACCTATAGTGTACACGGTAAGGATAGCCATTACATGCGATTTAGTGACGTTTTTGTGCACAAATCATATTATGACGTCGTCTGTTTCAGCGTAAAGACTGCTGTGAAGTCGCTCATAATGTTATTGGAGATTTTCATATGGCTGGTCGTCATGGTTTCCATTGTTCCCATATTAGAATAAATATTTTCTGATGTAATTCATTTATTCTCTGCTGTATATTTCAACAGTTTTTTGAGAACCAGTAGTGATGAAATACATGATAATATTCCTTGTGGAATCAAATTTATCAGAATACTGATAACACTAAGAGACAGAAACAAAATGAAATAAAGTCATAAATGAGAGTGGCATTGGATTTAAAATAATTAATGTCCGCTTTTGTTAATGCCAACAAGCATACCCAATTACCCTTTTTTTATCCTGCAATTGCAGTTTTTACTATACATATAAACGTATATCACCTTGGATTATCCCACACAGCTGTATCCCGTTATCGATTTAAGCCATGTCCATCTCCGGTATTTATGGATAGACAAAAAAAATCATTTTTAGATTATATTTTGTAATAAATGAAGTTGTTTTATGTGTTATCAGTGTCTTTAGATGTACTTGGCACGAAACAGATTGAAATGGTCAGCAAAGGCTCTCACGTCAATCTGTTTCTAAGCGTTGATATTATATTGTCTATTCACATATCATTCAGTGGGAGTTATAACAAAATTAACGAACAAAGTAATCAAGAGCCGAAGTCAACGAGACAAAAAAGACAAATCAGGTGGAAACCACCAGTTCAATGGTCCTGACCTTGTGCAGGCATTTCAAAAGAAATGATGGGTTAAACTGGTTTGATGGCTAGCCAAACCCCCTTCCTTTGCGGTAGTGTCCGGTAGTAACTGAACTGCAATTGCCATTAGGTTTAATAAGTTAGCATAATGAAAACAATTTTAGAACTGAAATTCAGTTGGCAAAAAGACATAACAGGTACAGAACCACTGCAATAATTATAAGCCACAACGGATTTGATTTGGTACAAGCATTAGGAGAGAAATGGTAGATTAAATATAGATTATACCACAAGATCCCGTTCATTACCATATTTTATCCACTAGAGATAGTTGAATTTTAAAATTTTAATTGCGAGGCTTGCCGAGCATTTTAAAATTTTTAAATTTAACTATCGAGAGTGGATAAAATATGGTAATAATCGGGATAAAGTGGTGTAATGTTTTTCTCTAATGATCAAAGATAAACACCGAGAATTGTATTCCGAATAGATTTGGCGGGAAATAGCACGGGGCTTTATTCAACATACGTTGAATAAAGAAAATTTATCTAACGGGTCGAAACCGGTTTAAACTTGACATACCATTAGAGAAACTAGTTTAATGGACAAACCTCCCTTTCTATTGTTGTAGTGTACAGTAATTGTTATTAATAGGTCGTTAACAACGGCAGTAGAATACGAAGGAGCAAAGGATGTGCTAATCTTCAAAACTAAGGCGATCATTGTTGAAGGCCTCATGGTGACTTATAGTTTTCATAACGAGAAAGAATTGTATATCGATGGATATCAACTAGAGTTATGTAATTTCAAAATATAATAAACGAGCCTTTGGCGAGTTTATTATATTTTAAATTACATAACGAGAGTTGATATCCAGCGATATACAATTCTTTCGAGTTATTAAAACTATTTCTCTTATGATTTTCATAAATAAATGCAGTGAATCTTTAGTGCCGAACTGCTGTCTTTGTTTTAATGAACACCGTTGCTAGGTAACGTTAATCACGGCCAATGAGATTTCACATTAGTCCAATAGAAACGTCGAAAAAGAAATAGCACATCACGCGTAAAACTCCAGCTTCAAAGTCTCGTTGTGTACCACATATAACTATTTGTGCAAGGAATAGATAATAAGCGTGCATCATAAGAGAATTTAAGATAAAGCACAACAATAAAAGCGTTGTTCCATTGCTTTGTTTTACCATGTATTTGTAAAGACTTTGTCTCATGTACATTTACTCCATATCCCTTCCTTGCTTATCTAGGACTTGGATTTGTCTCTCCTGCAGTGTGGAGTACGTAAAACAATTCACGTGCAAGAGATGTATGCTCTATATACATTTCAGCTACGGTGTACTAGTGCTTTAGAGAATTTCTCATAATGATGCACCATCATACTTTCAAATTATGGCATTTCTATTTTTTGTACTATCAAAATGTTATTCTGAACACTTGTTAATTGTGCCCACATCTCATGATTTTATTATGCTAAGTTTTCTGACCTTTTACTCGATGAGTGCCCTGTAGTTGTTTAGGTGTTGTGATTGTCTTCTGTTAGTCTTTTTGTCGGGCAACGGATGACAACAATTGTAAGAACACTTTGCCGCTAAATTTTATGTTTGTTGAAAACCCCGCATTAATGGATAATGTATAGCTTGGGTGAAGCGTTGCTCGATAATTAGCAATGAAATCTGCTCAAACCGGTGCTGGGGACCGTCTTGAACTTGCTATGAGGCATGAGCAAAGCTCATTGTTGAAGTTCTCATGGTGACCATTTAAGATGAATATCAACAATAAAAATGTTGTTCCGTTGCTTTGTTTTACCATGTATTTGTGGAGACTTTTTCTCATGTACATTTACCTTGCTTACCCTTGCTTACTATACCATTGTGAACTCAAACAAAAGCACATCAGTGACATCATGTGCTCCGGAAGGGTAAGCATGTTATGCTCCGTATACGGCACCTGTCACACCTCAAACAATGAAGAGAAATGTTCATCCAGTTCTTAGTAAAAAATGAATCCTGAATCGCTTTTCGGAGAGATTTTATATTTTTCATAAGGGACTGATATCTATTGAAGAACTTTAATGATTGTACAAGACGTTTTTTTTAAACTTAACCATATAGGATGGTCTGAATAACTGGTACTAGCTCTCGTCTAACCATTCAACTGGGACAAACAGAGAAGTAGAAATCTGTCAATTTTGAATTAAAGTCGTCCCTTTCGTCGGAAATTTTAGTAAAGTACGATAACCATTTTCGTCAAATTCGAGAGCTAAATTCAAAAGATGTAAACCGATTAGTTTCCGTTGTTTCTTGTAATTCTGGAGGACATATTGATGGGATCCAATTAGCAAAAGATGGGTAATATATGAAAAGAACATCAGCAATGTATCTAAAGGCGTGAGTAAATGATCTAGCATCTTTTATTCTGTGACCCTTTACCATTGTCGGAAGAAATTCAGTCTCGCAGTAGTATAAGAACATGTGTGCGAGTAGAGGGACACAAGTTGTGCCCATAGCTATATCAATTTGCTGGAAAGATATTGCTTTAAGTTTGACAAATATATCTTCGATAAGATGTCAAGCATACTTGAAAACTGTTCTTCGTAGCAAAATTGTATAATTAAAATTAACCCCACCTTTACTTCTGACAGAGTCAACCGACAATGTGATTTATTTCTGATTGCAGATGAATTTAACAGAATCCTTCAAATGGTCAAAAGACCGCGATTGGGGTAAGAATTAACGATAGACCCTCAAGATGAAGAAGCAAATATTTAATTACAACAACAATTAAACAATCAGTCAACGAAGATGCCTTTTACCAATAAATAAACATCGATATGCATAAAAATATTCAACAATAATTTTATGTATATTATGTATATATTTTTAAATAGCAAATTAAGTCTTTATTATTTCTTTTCATTTTCTATCGATTACAAATGTTTAGGATTCTGATGAACTTTGGAGGATTAAACCTATTAAAATCACAATTACATGAATTTATGTATATTGATAGATAATGGTCAAATATTTTTTTTCTGGTGATTGTATTTTCGCCCTCAATATTCCAAGGTCGAAAACAATGAGAAAAAACATGTATACCCCTGGTATAGAATTGCTGCAGATATTGCTGTTGCCCTGCTGTTAAAATCGCTGTAAAGTGGTGAAATACATACATCAGATATTTCTGGACACTAGCTTTGTTTTTGCACATTTCTTACATGGATGGTGCATGCATTGAAAGAGTCTCCACTTTTTCTTAATAGTAAAGGAATTAAAAATAAACTACATCGTCATCTATCTAACTGACTTTTTTTTTAAATTTATTTTTTGCAGATGGATTGTCCTGTAGGATTAAAATGATCAAGGTGAACAAGATTAAGGTTAGTGATTCAATAAAAGCTGTTGATAGCTCCCATTAATGTAATATGACAAAAAGGAAAAAATAAGCTACAGAGTCCTATATGACTATCAGTCTACTTCGACCTTTGATAATCCCTATTATTTTTTCTAGTACGGACTTTTTTGTTGCAACGTCCAATTCCCAATCCCAATGAATTTATGTATAAATTGATTAATATATATGATACGATTTCTACTAACCTAACGAATAAACTTTTTCATTCAACCCACTCGTTCAGTATACCTTATCAGAGAAATTTTTGATCCAAGGAGTAAGTAAATGATATTCGTTAAAATTTGCAGGTCCAACAATATGCCTCTAGCTTCGGCAGTCTCCCCAGAGTTTGCTTGAAAATTATCCCTTCCTGTAAGTAATCAGAAAGAATAGTAAATAGTATTATAATGAAAAATTTCCACCTCAAAACTTAGCAGTATCTATTGATTTAAACATTCTAAAATCAAGTAAATGATATTTTTATTGAACACTATCATGTTTTAGTTAACAAATGTCTTTTTCAGATGCATTGGTATTGAATAAACAGCCCGGAGATGTTCAGTGTGTACACCGTTTTGGTGAGAATTTTAAATGCGAGAGACTTCAAGACGTCTGTTACGATTTTTAGCTTTTGAAAACATAAATCTATTTAGAAATTCGAAACCCGCTTTTCAGAAATATATATATATATATGAAATTCCACGATAATCTACACAAAGCAAATGCTGCAAAATGTACACATGATGTATATCTATTTTTGTTTTTGTTTCAACACATCGGTTTTCCATATGGGGTAAGGTAATAATTTGATACTTTGCAAAATATTGATAGGTCAAACATTATGTACAGAGGAAATGCATAAATTAAGAAATTCGAAAAACTGACTTTGGTGTCCTTAACTTTTTTCACAAATCGAGAATGTAATTGTTCAATGTAAAAAGAATAGCGTCTTATGTTGTTTTGTCATTCTCGTTGGTATTGTTGGTATTAAACAAGGAGGAATTCAATTAGGATACAGTTTATAATAGTGTCTAAATTCAAGATACAATTGAAATAATCAATAACCCCATGTTGCTATTTTGTTTAGTCATTTAGTCTTTCCAAGTGCTTTTACACTTTAGTCTCGTCTAATTTTTTTATAATTGCTGATGAAAAAAAAACATCAATCCATGTCACTTTTCATAACATTGATTTATGAAAGTTATTATACAGTCCAAAGAAACTTTAATATGTACTTTGATAGATTGTATTGGTTCCATACATAACAGTGTGTGGTGCGGTCGATTGTTCCTGCTTAGTCTATGATGAATGTGTCAGCCATGTACAGGAAAAACCTAAGAGACCCGATTTTGACTGTTCCCGGATGAGCTACTATGAAAGAGTTAATCGAAATAGAAAGTTGTGTGCATATAAAGGTCTATCTTATCACTGTGCATGGGATGTTGAGTTAATGATGTATGGAGAATTATGTGCCAAAACTGGAGTCATTCATCCTGGTAAGAGCAAATCTAATTCCAAGATATTAAGTGAAGATATACTGTTTTATTAATGGCATCTCTGGTGTTTGAACAGAGTGTTATTAATATCAACTTTTTCAGATGTTTATAAAATTTATTCCCTCATCCTAACGTCACCAACCCAGTAGTCGTGCTTGCCAGAAAAGAGATATTTTCAAAAAAGCAACAATACTAAACTTATTGACTTTACGGATTCAATGTTAATGTTCTACCTTTGACTGTTACATATCACTGCCTCACTGACATTAATTCATTTCATATCATAGTTATGCACCTTATAACTAAATACTGAAGTTACTGAAGACTATTTTTAGTCCTGAGCAGCTTATTTTATCAATATCTCGTAAGGGATTTCTATTGCATGAAATGCGGTAATTACAAACATCGAAGTCCAGACAAATGCCAAAAACAAAAATACAGAAAAACAGAAAACATAAAAAAAACACAGAAATGAAATCTTAATATTTAAACTAGTTTACACAGTGAAGTCCATAAAAAACCCCAGCGATACAAGGCACTGGAAAGATAAGCATTTCCTGTTCCGTACACGGCATCGATCTCACTGTCAAAGAAATAATAAATGAGGATGAATTAAGATCCGAGTAACAACTCTTACGGTAACTTGAATATATTGTAAACTAGAAAAACTGTGAGCAAAGCTCACTGATATATACCCCCATCATTTGATAATGAATCAACTCAAATTCTAAATTAGAAGATGCAAATCTACATTATGTCACAAAGACGTTGTCAAAGTTTCATGAAAAACTATTCAGTGGTTCAAGAGGAGTAGTGGATAAGAGATGGGTACCCACTTGTAATGTAATGTCATAGTCCATGTTTTGCTATGGAAACCCAAAAAATCAATAAAAATCAAATCATGAAATAAGAGGTGCACATCCATATTCTGTTACAAAGACTGTGTTAAAGTTTCATGAAAATCTATTCAGTGGTTCAGGAGGAGTAGCTGATAAGAGATGGGTACCCCCATGTGTACATGCAATGTAATGGAAAAGTCCATGTTTGGCTATGGGAAACCCCAAAAGTCAATCAAATCAAATTCTGAAATATTAGGTGCACATCTACATTATGTCACAAAGACTGTGTTAAAGTTTCATGAAAATCTATTCACTGGTTCAGGAGGAGTAGCGGATACGGGATGGGTACCCCCATGTGTACATGTAATGTAATGGCAAAGTCCATGTTTGGCAATGGGAAACCCAAAAATCAATCAAATCAAATTCTGAAATAGGAGGTGCACATCTACATTATGTCACAAAGACTGCGATAAAGTTTCATGAAAATCTATTCAGTAGTTCAGAAGGAGTAGCGGAAAAGAGATGGGTACCCCCATGTGTACATGTAATGTAATGGCAAAGTCCATTTTTGGCAATGGGAAACCCCAAAAATCAACCAAATCAAATTCTGAAATAGGAGGTGCAATCTACATTATGTCACAAGGACTGTGTTAAAGTTTCATGAAAATCTATTCAGTGGTTCAGGAGGAGTAGCGGATAAGAGATGGGTACCCCCATGTGTACATGTAATGTAATTGCAAAGTCCATGTTTGGCTATGGGAAACCCCAAACATCAATCAAATCAAATTCTGAAATAGGAGGTGCAATCTACATTATGTCACAAAGACTGTTAAAGTTTCATGAAAATCTATTCAGTGGTTCAGGAGAAGTAGCGGGTAAGAGATGGGTAACCCTATGTGTAACGGACGGACGGATGGACGGAAAGACGGACGGAAGGACGGACGGACGGACAGACGGATGGACACCCCCAGCAATATATACCCCCCACTTTTCAAGCGGGGGGTATAATCAAGTTCTGAAATAGGAGGTGCAAATTTACATTATGTCACAAAGATTGTGTTAAAGTTTCTTGAAAATCTGCTCAGTGGTTCAGGGGGAGTAGCGGATAAGAGATGGGTACCCCCTTGTAATGTAATGGGAAAGTCCATGTTTTGCTATGGGAAACCCCAAAAATAAATTAAATCAAATTCTGAAATAAGAGATGCACATCTGCATTATGTCAAAAAGATTGTGTTAAAGTTTCATGAAAATCTGCTCAGTGCTTCAGGAGGAGTAGAGGATAAGAGATGGGTACCCCCTTGTAATGTAATGGCAAAGTCCATGTTTTGCTATGGGAAACCCCAAAAATCAATTAAATCAAATTCTGAAATAGGAAGTGCACATCTACATCATGTCACAAAGATTTTGTTAAAGTTTCATGAAAATCTGCTCAGTGGTTCAGGAGGAGTAGCGGATAAGAGATGGGTACCCCCTTGTTATGTAATGGCAAAGTCCATATTTTGCTATGGGAAACCCCAAAAGTCCATTAAATCAAATTCTGAAATAAGAGGTGCACATCTACATTATGTCACAAAGATTGTGTTAAAATTTCAAGAAAATCTGCTCAGTGGTTCAGGAAGAGTTGCGGATAAGAGATGGGTACCCTAACGTGTAATGGACGGACGGAAAGACGGAATTGTAAAATCCTGACTATTAGAAAACAAATAAAAAAAAAGATCCGAGTAACAGAAATGTTTCAGAGATTTTTGACATTTGATATCTCTCCGTCTAGCAACAAGAAGCAATTTGAATCTCAGTTCCTAAGCCTAAGAGTTGAAAGTTATATTTACAGTATCATTTAGGAGTAGTATCGTGACGAGAAATTTCCACGCCCCTACCTTGT
Organism: Modiolus philippinarum; assembly: GCA_002080025.1. Taxonomy (NCBI): domain Eukaryota; kingdom Metazoa; phylum Mollusca; class Bivalvia; order Mytilida; family Modiolidae; genus Modiolus; species Modiolus philippinarum. The sequence goes on along the minus strand of MJUU01013501.1, from coordinate 52,698 downwards.
CAATCAGTTACAACTTCTAAATGATACTGTAAAAATTTTGTGTCATATCATATGAATATTTATGAGTATTTTCTCGGGGATCGTGAAGTCCGGGTAGAATTCGCAGTCTTCATAACACGCCGCATTGAGCGATTTTGTCAAGGAACGACCATGGAAATAGACAAATTAGAAGACGGGGACGACCTAATGCTTACACAAGCTGCAGAAACCATAGATATTTCGGATTTAGACTTTCTATCGGACGAAATTGACGATATCACGTTGAGCCATATTTGCCAGTCCATGGAGCGTAAGAAAGATTACATTCAATGAGTTTGTCTCAAACTATGCACACTTTTTTTTTCAATTTGGAAACTTTTTGTTGCAAACAGTAGTTGATGTGAAGCCAGGTGTAACAGCCGACGTTCAAATGAATGCGCAAGATTTGCCAAACCGGTCCAGAGAACAGAAATTAATTAACTTACTAACAGTAAAGAAAATAAAAACACGAAGGCAAACACGAAATGGGCATTGAAAGTATGGGAGACATGGAGGGCAGAAAGAGCGAACGGGGAGAATGAAATACCGGATTTGAATGCGTTAGATGCAGCATCGCTAGAGTTTTGGATGCAGAGGTTAATATTAGAGGTGCGAACTCAAAAAGGTATTGAATACACACCAAAATTTATATACTACATAATTTGTTGAGACATATGCGAGATATTGGAATCTATGATATGAACTTTCTTAATTCAGATAATGCAAGATTTGTTGGTACAAGAAAAGTTCTGGATGCCAAAATGAAAATTTTGGTAGCCAAAGGGGTTGGTACGGACGTTAAACAGGCTGATCCAATTTTGTCCGTTCATGAGATAAAATTGTGGGAAGAGATCGTTTTCGGTAGAAGTGATGCTGAAACTTTGCAACATACTGTATTTTTTTACTGTTGTAAAATATTTGGACTACGAGGTGATGACGAACATCGAGATTTAAAGTGCGAGCAATTTATAATAGGATCAGACGAAAGAGGAAAATCTATAAATTTCATTGGTAGACAGTCGAAAACTTACAAAGGAGGTTTATTGCATATGGACATAAGCAATGAAAAAAATTAAGCATTAGTGCATTGAAGGTAAGCTTACTTTTGTTATACAACAAAGAAAGATCTAGGTCCTGAACCCCATTTTTTTTTATTAATCTCGTGTAGTATAAATGTCGAAAATTGACAAAAAGTAGCAAAAAGTAGCCCAGAACCTACTTTTTTAAAAGCTGGATCCGGCAGTGTTACTTTCATATCAGTGCAAATTAAAAAAAAAGAAAAATAAAACCAGGAGAGAGTACGAGAGAGTGGGGATAGAGACAGTAAAAAAATCTGGTAGTTTGTCATGAATTCAATCATTTAAGGTAGATCGGTAGTCTTCCGCCATTTTGAATTTGTTATTTAGGCTGCTATGGTATTATCTGTTTTTTAAATATGCAAATATTTTTATTTGTAATGAATGAATCAATATTATATCCATAGTACAAAATACCTACATGGACTTGATTTCACATGTCTTTATCTAATTAGATGAGGTATTGTAACTTGATAATTAAATAAATTGGAAGAATATTTTTGAAAAAAGGGAGATAATCTATTAAAATATTTTACTTAGATATCACTATGAAATTCACATTTTACAAATTATATGGAAAACAAAGTCGGTGCCCCCCATTTTTCTTCATATTTTTTGAAAGTAAGTTCAAAGGGCTAACACATGAGTAAAGTAGAAAGACATCTATGGAATAGTTTTAAAGAAATCAACAATATAACTGTTTTTCCCTATATATTCATTAGAAATTTTTGATTATTTTGATATCAGTTATTTTAAAAACAAGCACGGTGACCCCCTTTTTTATTATTTTTATTTCTATGCTTATATTATAAGGAAACTTTCCTGTAAAAATAAAAAGAATGTAAGAACTTTTAAAACTGTATTAAACAAATCCATAACAAAACCTTCTGTGCCTCTTTGGTATCTCTATGGCTCAAGGAGAACTAATATTTTACACACTAAACTTCTTTATAATAATAGTGTTTTGAATTATGATCTGTTTCGTGTCAATTTAAGAGACAGTCCTAGCTGCATGTGTGGTTATCTATGTGAAAACTCGTTTCATTATTTTTTAGAATGTCCACTATACGATGAAATGCGTCGTGATTTATTTTTAGTACTTCGAATTTATGGAAATATTTCATTAAACATTATTCTTTTCGGAAATGAAAACTACTCGATGGAGCAGAACATAGATATGTTTCATGCTGTTCATGATTTTATTAAGCACAGTAAACGCTTTGCTTAGCTGCTACAGTGTGTGTGTGACTGTGTGTGTGTGTGTGTGGGTGTGTGTGTGTGTGTGCTTCTATATATATTTTGAATTAATCATAAGTTACATTTCTTCTGCATTTGCTGTCATTTATTATTATATGTTGTATGTAGTAGGGAGAGGGCTTTATATAACGTTGTAATAACTTGTGCCCAATCCCATTGCTGTATATATTGAGCAATAAAATAAGTTTAATTCAA
>MJUU01013501.1:32786-50066 GCA_002080025.1 Modiolus philippinarum | reverse complement strand
TGAATTATGATCTGTTTCGTGTCAATTTAAGAGACAATCCTAGCTGCACGTGTGGTTATCCATGTGAAAACTCCTTTCATTATTTTTTGGAATGTCCACTTTATGATGAAATGCGTCGTGATTTATTTTTAGTACTTCGAATTTATGGAAATATTTCATTAAACATTATTCTTTTCGGAAATGAAAACTACTCGATGGAGCAGAACATAGATATTTTTCATGCTGTTCATGATTTTATTAAGCACAGTAAACGCTTTGCTTAGCTGCTCAAGTGTGTGTGTGACTGTGTGTGTGTGTGTGTGTGGGTGTGTGTGTGTGTGCTTCTATATATATTTTGAATTAATCATAAGTTATATTTCTTCTGCATTTGCTGTCATTTATTATTATATGTTGTATGTAGTAGGGAGAAAGGTTTTATATAACGTTATACTAACTTGTGCCCAATCCCATTGCTGTATATATTGAGCAATAAAATAAGTTAAATTCAATTCAAAATTCAAAAATAGAAAAAAAAAATCTATGGCAAAAAAATTTGGAGTACCCATCTACCTTAATTGACTAATTTCACATTTAATGAAAACTTGCATTTGTTGGATTTTCACCTTAAACAGTTTTCCATTTTATGACGGTTTTCACAAATTGAATTCGTGAAAATATCTATTTTAATTATGAGTATGAATAGAAGCAAAACATTATTTTGTTTACGCTTTTTAAAATTATATTCATATAACATAAAGTCTTTTTTTTTCAGGAGATCGAGGTCTAGCCAATATTTTTACAGTCTACTCGGAAGCGCTAGGTAAACAAGGCGTCCCCTTGGGTGGCGATTTGACCATTCCGAGATACAGCCAACAACCAATAGGCATTAACAAGCTAAAACAATTTATTAAGATGATCTGTGCTAAAGCTGGATTAACTGGAAATTTCACTAATCATTCGGGCAAAAGAACCCGTGCCACTCAATTATATATGTCCAGTGTTGACGAACAAGTAATCATGAAACGCACCGGTCACCATTCCGAAAAAGACGTAAGAAAATACAAAAGATCGTCAGATGAAATCTCGGAAAACGTAAGCAACATACTGAATCCTCCTAAAACATGCAATAAAAAGATGAAAACAGAAGAAGTTAGTACAATGGAGCGTGCCGATAGTAATCCTACTCCGATACCAGTCGATCAAATGTGCAGAAAGGTTTTCAAGGACATAACCGAGTAATCTATGTTCAGTAATTGGCAGTTCCGCTAAAAATAAAGCATAGTCAGCAATGATTTGAAGCATATTGTAAATTAGAATTGCCATGATTTTGGATTTAGGATTTTAGAATCCCCCTTTCCTCTTTCTTGCCTCGGTAATTTTTTGCCGATGTATTAGATAAATTTACGATCTAGAAAATATTTTTTAAAGCTTTTTTGAAGTTAAAAAGAAAAATAAACAAGATTTTGCCATCTTATTTTCGTGAAATCCTTTTTTACTGCAACCACTTTGTATATATTTTTATTTCTGTTTTCCAGTCCTTTTACAATTGAAAATCCTTGATTATTTCAGCCAAAATTAGAAAATGATTGAATGATGGAGTTTTATGCTTTGTTGGAAAATTCCATATCATGGTGATTTTATTCTGAACAATAACTGGGAAGTTACTGTACGGTATGACGTCACCCTCCTGGAAGTTACAGCACAGATTGGCTTCTGCCTTCAAGCTTCCTTCTAATTTATAGTTCAAAATATTCTATTGAAAGCAGACCAAACCATGACACAATTAATAATTAGAAAATGTTGGCCCTTCATTTGTTATTCTAAATTATTTGCAATGATACATTTCTTAATTTAAGGAGCCTTCTTATGGACTTTCTTGATTCACTGATTATAACGGGGTTTCATTAGTGATTATTTGATTATCAGATATATTTTTTCAATTATTATTTAATTATGGAACCCCTGCTTGAATACCATTTTTGACAAGAAATAACGAAATACCTGAGTTACTGTGAATAGTTTCTGCAGATTACCTTTTTCAGAAAATTATTATAAATTAAATGCACAAAAAGTTAGTAATTGCTTGACTCTTTATTCTCCCTATGATGAACCTCATTTACCTCTAAATTCTGAATTTCTAATCAATTATTCTTTGGCCAGAATTTAAATTTATTACCCTTAAGGAGGCTCACACCTGATGTTGTTTACTGTAATTGTACTTATATTCGCGAGTACTTATTTTTGCGAAAATTCCTTTCTTGCTAAGTTCGCGTATATGTAATTTCAAGGAAGCGAGTGCTTTCCTTATTACTTTAATGTAAAATTATCATATTCGCGGGTACATATTTTCGCGTAAAGTTGCTGGCCGTGAAATTCGTGGAAATAAGTACACCGCGAAAATAAGTACAATTACAGTATATCAAGATTTCTTGAAACATATTTTAATTGATTAAGCATTGTAGTCTAAATAAAATGGTTAAAAGAGGTGCTTTTAACCGAGAAACAAGACATTAAAAAGTTGGCGGGAAATGGATTTCTCTGGATACTTCCTTAGTTTATGATCAGAATTTTTTTTGTCTAAAATCTAGGAAATTGTATCAAGAATTTAATGAAAACTTGTCAGGTGTCTTAATTTGACCTAAATGGAGGTATGTGTCATAATATTTTAAGCCTTTAAACCTTGGAAAAACAGAGGAGTTCTGAAATCTGACACAAATTCAAAAATGTGATGACTCTATTTCAACGATAAGAATATTAATTGGCAGCTTGCGGTAGTTTTTGATATGAGACCCCATGGGTTTGCCATCCTTGTGAGTTTTGATAGTGCATCCCACGGATTTGCCACCCTTGTAGGTTTTGATATTAGACCCCATGGGTTTGCCGTCCTTGTAGATTTTGATATTAGAACCCACGGGTTTGCCATGCTTGCAGGTTTTAACAGTAGACCCCACGGGTTTCCCACCTTTGTAGGTTTTGTAAGTACACCCCAAGAATTTGCCATCCTGGTAGGTCTTGGTATCAGACCCCAGGGGTTCATTATCATTGTAAGTTTTGATAGTAGACCCCACGGATTTGCCATCCTTGTAGGTTTTGATAGTAGACCCTACGGGTTATTGTGGATGTTAACAGACATCATCTCCGACTTTTCAACATGAATATGCATGTAACTAAAACTGTTAACCGCTACAGCAATGACGTTACCTAGATATTTGAATTTCGGTTTTTAGGTGAGGCAAATTAAAAATAATTTTGACGGAAATTAAGTGAAAGATATGCTTATGTGATATCTTTATTGTTCATCCATTAATATGTCACTTCACTGAGGTTAAGTTTTATTTTGGGTTCAGAAGTGTGAGGGTTTGGAGTTGAGCTCCCTGGAAATTCTAAAGCTTCATGAATTTTTGGTTTTGACATAAACCCTAAATGAAAATTACAGAAGGTCTTCAAATTTGGCATGTTTGTATTTGATCATCATCATGGGTCAGGGAAACATTTCGCAGTGCGCTTCTATTAACATCATGGGAATTTCTTCTCCAAAATTACACCATCGCAGGTCACATGGTCGAAGAGCACATTATAATATCAAAAGCAAACGTAAAAACCTCGTAAATATAAAAGATCTTTATACTGTTTTCAAAAACTATTGGCGGCATGGTTTGTTCACTAAACTTTGTTCAATTCCTGAAACACAACTTTATAAAATCTCTTTGGTTTGGAGTCTGTTAATAGTCCGCTCTATGAATGTTCAAAATTATTGATGCTTTCTGTTTTCATCGACTTTATCCGATAATCGACAAACCCGATGAGCACATAAAACAGATCTTGAAAATTAAATACATTAATAAAGGAATTGACCTTATAGATATTGCAGGCATTTTTCGGTACCCAGATATACAAAAGCTTGTACCCGTCTATTTTGACAACCAGGACATACCTGTCATTTCCTTTTCTTATAAAAAACCTACGAGAAACATTTATTTTTTTTTCAAATATTCTTCTATCACTTGTGATGCTAATTTTGAGAAAAACTACTCAAGCAGCTGAGACTGTTCCACGTCCCCATATCGGAATGACCCATGTGGACATATATTAACCGGGAATCTTAACATCATTGCAGATAAAGAAGTTAGACAATTCTTTAGATCACCCACCTTCAAAAATAAACTGGCAAGCATGTTTTGATCTAATTAATGACACTGTAACCAATTATTGTAAAAATGGTGCAAACGAGAAAGTGCAGACAAACATGCACTTAATTTGTTTAAAGATAGAATTATTACCAAGGTCACCAACAGAATAAATTTTTATAAAGATAACTATGTTGAGTCACCGCCTAAGCTGTCTGTAAATAGAATAAAGTCAAAATTGAAGGATCTTGGTAAAAAAATATGTGTTTGTACCTGTTGACAAGGCTTCTAATAACGTTGCTATTGTCTGAAAGAAATACTATTATCAACAAAACGAACTGGACAAGTCAGACACTTTCAAACTTACCAAATGGGACGAAAACATGTCAACCAAACATTATTATAAGGATACAGATATGCTTAAAGTTCCACCTAAAGATAACATTTTACCTACCACGTACTGGGTAGTGTTCTACTACTAATTAATCTATCCATTTAACTAAACAATGAAGGGATATGGAGTAAATGCAAATGAGACAAAATCTCTACAAATACATGGTAACATTTTACCTACCACGTACTAGGTTCCGAAGCTTCACAAAAATCTTTTAAACATCGTTTTATACTTCTGCTTCTAGTAAGTGTTCTACTACTAATTAATCTATCCATTTAACTAAACAATGAAGGGATATGGAATAAATGCAAATGAGACAAAATCTCTACAAATACATGGTAAAACGCAGCAGTGGAACAACGCTTTTATTGTTGTTCTTCATCTTGAACTCACCATGAGGCCTTCAACAATGAGCATTACTCATACCTAATGGTAAGTTCCAGACGGCCCCTACCACCCTAGAGCGGTATTCATTGCTAATTGCTGAGCAACGCTTCATCCATGTCTTTTTTTCCTTTGATCCATGGATGCGGGATCGTCAACAAATATAAACTTAACTGGCAAAGTGTTCTTACAATAGCTGTCATCAATTTCCCGACAAAAGACTAGTAGAGGACGATCACAACATTTAAACAACCACAGGGCACTCATCAAGCCAATTGTAAGAAAACTTGTTCACATACTTGTATAAAGGAGTTGGTTATTAAATACTGTGAAAAAACTTATCAAAACTCTGGTGTAAATTATTTTGGAGTGTAAAAAAATGATATTGAAGTTATAGATAAACTACAATCAAATTTAAGATCAGTCTCATCTATCGACAGTTATGATTTTTCTACACTTTATACTACCCTTCCACATGATTTGATTAAATCCAAATTGGGACAACTTATTAAATGGTCTTTTAAATTTTCTGGTCTGCAGTTCATTAACTCTAACAAAAAGCAAGGATTCTTCTCTAATATTACCTACAATAATCATTGTTCCTGGACATGTGATGATATGATTAATGCACTCAATCTTTTGCTGGACAATTTTTTTGTTCGTTTTGGGAACACTCTTTATCAACAGGTCATAGGTATTCCCATAGGTACAAATTGTGCACCTCTAATTGCAGATCTTTTTCTTTTCTGTTACGAATTAGACTTCATGAAAAACTTCAAAACGGAACAATACCAAACAGTTATAAACTTATTTCTATTTTCAATGATAACAGCAGGTATATTGACGATATTCTCACTATTGATAATCCCCAGTTTTTAGATTATGTAGACATTATTTACCCGCAACAACTAAAATCAAATAAAGCTAACAACGATTCTAAATACTTCCCTTTTCTGGATCTTACTATCATTATTGACTCCGGTAAAATAAAACTAAAATATATGATAAACGGGATGATTTCGATTTCACTATCACTAATTTCCCTTTTCTTGACGGCGACATGCCTCTAGCTCCATCCTATGGGATGTATATTTCTCAACTGTTACGATTCGCACAAGTGTGTTCTAATCTTGACGATTTTAATGATCGAAAACCTTACTATCACAGCCAAACTTTTACAAAAGGGTTACAGATTTCATAAGTTGTTGAATACATTTAAGAAGTTTTATAATAGATTTGAACATTTGATGTCTTAATATGGCGTTCCTCGTAAACAGCTTATTACTAAGGGCATTTCTAATCCTCTTTTTTACGGAAATGTTGTTAAAAAATGCCAGAAATCGATTAAAAGTCCAGAAAATCTGGGACGTAACTTACATTCTTTACGTAATAGGAGATATCGACACGATATTCTGCTTGCATCCGTTAAATTAGCTTTGACACCTAATGACCTGAAAATTTTGCACACATACTGGCCTTTCACTGATACTGCCGATGTCTACTGATATCTATGATGATTCTCGACCAAACACTACGGGAAGTTTTGAATTTGATTTTTCTTTCTTCTACCAGCAGACTAGGCTCCTTGTGCTAGCTGGCAGTTTAGCGTCGAGTACTCGTTGACCTATCTTTCTAAAGTATGTATTGTTTTTTTTTCTTTCCCTTCAAGATTTTGGCCATGGAGTTTGTGGTCTACCTGTATTGGGTTTTATTCGTATGTTTATTATACTATAGGGAAACGGGACAGATAAAGGGGAGGTTTGGGTACCCATAAACTGGTTTAACCCCACCGCTGGCTTTTGCTAGTGCCAGTACCAAGTCAGGCTATCCCGAGTTCCTAACGTGGTCTACGTGTGTCTTTTGTCTTATTTGTGTTGTTCATGTGTACTTCCTTAGCAGATTGTGGCATGTAATTATGATGTTCAGTCATTGTAGGTGTTTCCTGTTATCCATTTTTTACATACACTCTTAAAGTTTTTTTGTTGGGTTCAGTGTCAAAGAGGGTTCCGGAATTATGGCCCTTGCAAAATTGCCAAAATTGTGATTGGGTGTCACTTTATGCACTATTATCATAGTTGCTTTATAAAAAAAGTTCTGAAATTGAACTACAAGTTTTATGAATAAGAGATAACATGTTTTTTCAAAAACAAATGTCTACGAATTTGATTTCGTTTTCAGGTTTTAGACCAACAATAGAACTTGGGTTAAACCAACAAAACTGTACACAATACAGATATCAGCCGTTTTATATAGAGTCCAATCTGACTTACCAGTGTATATATGAGAAATCCACTTGTAACGAAGAAGGGCAGGTACAGTTCGATAACGGAACTAATAAGAAAGACATAGTTTGCTCCTGCGACTACCGCAATGGATATGCCTTTGTGAAGCAACCTTTAGAAATCAAATACTGCGTTCCGTCTTATGAAGATTGTACCTGCTACAAGAAGACATGTCAAGGTGGAGAACACATGTTGAATGAAAGTAAATAGATAATTTAAGCACGCAAAAATGAAATTTGCCGCAGCTTAATACGCTGTTAACAATGGCAAAAGAGTACCAAAGGAACGAAGGATATTGTTAATCAGAACTAAGACATTTACAGTCGAACTTCAATGGCTCAAACACCAAAGACTAGAGGGGTGTTCGAGCTTATGAGGTCGAACTATGTTTAAACTTGAACAAAAGGGACCAGAAAAAGGGTTCGAAACATCCATCGTGTTCGAGCTATTACAGTTCAAGTATTCGAAGTTTTACTGTATATAGTGTGAACTTCCTCAAATGTCAATTTTAGCCAAGTCCGAAGCTGAACTATTCGGTAATCTCTTTAATTTGTATTGGGATAGATCTGGTGTTAATTCTCCTTATACTTTGGATTAATAGGAGAAAATGCATCGTTTATACCCTTGCAAAATTGACAAAAATATGGCCGATGACTGTGCTGGTGGTCTGTTAGTCCACGAGGGTATTCACCAACCCAGTAGTCAGTACTTCGGTGGTGACCCGAAAAACCGATTGTATTGAAACTTGTAATATCTAAATTTTACGAAATTTTGTTTAAACCTAAGGAGTAACTCCGTCATGCATAGTTCTGTCCTTAGCTGAACTTGGCTTTTCTATTTAGATCCTCTTGGTTATTTGTTCTCTATCAGCTTTAACATGTTTTTTCGTTAATGGACTTCCAAATGTTTTGGTTTTAATCTGCACTGATGAGACATAAATTGTCGAAATGCGCATTTGCAGAAAATAAATTGACGGTAACTTCGGTATTTTGTTATTTATGAAGCTGAAATAAAGGGAATGGTTTAAATGTTTCTGTTTTTTCTGTGTCAGCTTTTGTAAAAACTTGACTTATTAAGTCTCCCAAACGAAGTTTTTTATCTGCACTGAAGAGAGATAAGTTGTCTAAATGCGCATATGCAGAATTTAAATTCACAGTAACTTCGGTATTTAGTCGTCAAGTAAAGGAAAAGGTCAGCTTAAAGGGGCGCACAGTTATTTCCCATGGGAATGCATATTGCAGCCTCCAAATTGGACAGACATTTTGTCGATAAAAAATTTTAACATCTTGATTACGTCAATCTCAGTGCACTTTTTGTTTAACGTAGAGTTTCGTCTTTGTTTGTTATTAAGTATATAGATTATCAAATACAGTTTGTTGCTCACATACCATAAACATTATTACATATGAAATTAAGAATTTTTTACGAAAGGATATGGAGTAAATGAACATGAGAACATAACACATATGTTTACTGCAACTGCAATAATTTTAATGAGCTGTATGGCCATTTCGGAAATTAATTCCTCATCAGCAGCACTAGAACCCAAACAAAGGAAATCCATAATATCAAAAAATGCTTCAAATGCATTAAACCAAACGAATCTGAATAATCAGTAATATCAAATATAGCTAAGGACTAAACTACGAAAGAGTATGATTCAGATTTTAACCATCCTTACATCGTATTAAAGGGAACCCTATTATATCGATATTCAAGTTTATCGGAAATAAGGGAGAGTTTCCTTTGATTTCTACGACATCATAAAGCTTGTATCTAGGCTAGACGACCAGCAACAAACGATAATTGAAATGTATCATGTGTTGGTCATTTGGCATGCACCAACAGGTTACGGAAGGATCTACTTTTATATTTTGGCCTATCGCGCTTAATTGATCAAAGCTTTTACCCCTTTCGCGTAGTAAATAAATGTCAATGATCTTTTACATAATATTTTTTCATGAATGAATTTATTAGGAACAGTTACTTTTTCAATCAAAATAAATTATGCATGTATTTAATAATTTGGTTTCAAACTTATTGCATGTTCCCCACTGTCAAAATACCAAAAAAAAATATTAGCATCAAAATTAGCATCATCCGGGAAAATTTACTTTAATGTATTTCAGCTCTAAATTCTAAAGAAATAATGTTTAATGTAAATTAATTTTGAAATATTGCTAAATCTGTCATACAGTAAGTTCAAACTATTTAGGCTGACTGTATTGTTTAAATCGAAAACTCGCACAAATATTTGTTTTTTCTTTTAATAATAAACTATTTATAAAAGTTATAGATATATTTGTAATATCAATGTAATATCATTTCAGTATGTCTATTCTATAGGTANTATAATTCTAAATATATTCCATTTTGATGAGCAAGAGTAAACACAATATTTTTTTCATTCGTATGGGGTATTTGAATGGAACAGGATATAGTATGTTTAATACATTTATTTTTTGATATGACTTCCATATTCTTTCAATATATACTACCGTCGATTTTATTTACTAAAATTTATGAAATTTCTATGAAAACGCAACATCGTGCGTAACGTCAATATCATTTCAGTATGTCTATTCTATAGGTAAAGTATACTTCTAAATATCTGAACTTATAGTCTGAAAAAGGCAAACTATTAGCTCTTCGTACATACAAACATGTTTCACTTGAAATACTACAAATGTTGTAAAAAACTGAAATGTACCTAATTCAACCAAAAGTACAAACAAAATACTTAAAAAGTTAAAGTAAGACAATTCCAGTAGTCTTGTCGGTATTTATTCAACATTTTGTACTATAGTAGCAGATACATTTCACTTTTAGAAGTCTAATTTTATGTCAACAATTGAAAAAAATGTACCTCTCTTCAATGTTTGTATAATGCTGTACTTAAGATAGGTTTTTATACAGTTGTGTTTTTATCTCGTTATAATTTTCTTTTCCGTCTTAGAGTCGACTATGGTGTAACGATACACCTTTTGGCAAACGATACGTATTGCGATATTCTACCTGCATTATGATACATATCGCGATACATTTTACAATTATTCTGTCCTTACAACTCGCCGCCATTACAACTGAGGTCGCTCATGACATCGCGGAGATTGAAATAATCAGAATATATTGAATGATTTATTCTAAAACGTAAAGTATGTATATTTTGCAATAGAAAAAAGGCCTCCAAAAGAAGGCAGATAACATTTTTTTTCATTGCACATGTAATTAGAGCTGTATCGTTCGTATCGTTAGGGGTCTTTCCAATATCGCAAACCGATCCGCCATAAAAAATACCGCGATTTCGGTACATACGGTGAATTGTTTCCCCCTTAGAAGTCGATGGACTACAATCTACTTCTTTGAGTCCAAACCTTGTACGATCTTATATAGAAATGTCCCTTTTCTCATTCGCAACTCGGGTATTGTTTACTTTGAAAAACTGAATGTACATTTTTAGGTGGGAGTAGTAGTGGCAAAATGTTATCTAAATTGAAAAAGCGTATATGTTAAGTCTTAGCAACGCGTGTACGAGGATCGCAATTGTATTTCACTTTAAACAATCGATATTACGTATTTCTTTTAAGCAATCATAATTCAAACTGTGGTTTCTTTGAACCAATCAGAAATTATTTTTTTTTGTCTTTTTAACTTGAAAGCATTTCCATATTATTTAATTGAATATCTCGTTACACCCACATAAATAAACAATAATTTCATGCATATAAAAAGGAAACAAATAATTAAGTATCGACGAATATACTCAATGTATTTTCATATAAATATCTTTTCAACAGAATATTGTTACTTTCTTTTCCTGTAGATTATGTTTGTGAGAAAGGAATTACAGAAAGACAACATGATCTACAACCATCTGTAAGGTAATATTCAGTTACTGTAGCGAATGACATGGCATTATATTTCCATTTAGAAATGCAAACTCCATAATATTATTTTTGCATATTGAATGGTAATAGTCAAAAGTGAACTTTTAGTTAACTTTATATAATTTTTGGTAAGTCTCCATTGGGCTGTCTGGTAATCGTAGAGAGAGGTTCAAATTTAAATTAATTTAAAAATGACTTTTTTTCTTAAAATTTTGATATATATTAATCTTGATCCAGCCTGATGAATGATAACTTACCCTCCTAAAAACCCTTTTCAACAAGGACATGGAATTTTTTTAGTTCGTTTGTTGAAGAACCACTTTGTTAGAATTGAACACAGCAGTAAATAATGGAAATTACATTGCCACTTTACACGGTGTTATGGAATTTATCACTTCTTCAATGTATCATATAACCTAATAATTTCGTCGTTTTTGCATTTGCGCCGATTTTTTATTTCATTTTCGCCGATTATATCTTTCATTTGCGCCGATTTATTTTTTCATTTGTGCCGATTTTGTACTTGTTAATTCCATGTCAAATACAGGTATTTTTTTTCATTTGTTCGCACTATACTGATGAAATTAAAAAAAAGTATGCCTAAACAAAAAGCTTAGACGGATTAAAAATGAAGCTCAAAGGTAGATAAAAATGGAATAAAATGTAGTTGCAACTGTTTAATTTAGTTATGTATTTAGTTATTTATTACCACTGGGCCGATGCCTCTGCTGGTTGACTGTTAGTCCCCGAGGGTATTCACCAACCCAGTAGTCAGTACTTCGGTGCTGACCCGAAAACCGATTGTATTGAAACTTACAATATCTAAATTTTGCAAAATTTTGTTTTAAACTAAGGAGTATCTCCCTCGTGCATAGCTCTGTTCTTAGCTGAATTTTGGCTTTTCAATTTTGACCCTTTTGGTTATTTGTTCTCTATCAGCTTTAACGCGATTTTCGATTATTGGACTTCCAAATTTCTGGTTTTATCTGCACTGATGAGACATAAGTTGTCGAAATGCGTATATGCAGAACATAAATTAACAGTCACTTCGGTATTTAGTTAGTTATTTAACTAAGTACATATCTATACAAACAGAACCTGTAATGGCTCTGTCTTTACAAGACGTATTGGTACTACATTGGTATCAGTAAGGTACAGTACAATACTTCACAGTTTATAGCCAGATTAAAGCATTATTTTCAAGGTATTGTAGAATTATTTGATATAAGTCTTTCGTAGTTATTTATTTATAAATAATCTTTATTTTTAAGCTCCAACTTTTATCTTGGAATTTTCAACTTTAGCTATTTCAAAAATAAATGTTAGAAAAAGTAGCAAAATAACACAAATGAAGTTTATTCTAAATGAGGCTTTAATACACTTTCGATATTTTAACTCCGCTTTCAAAGGTTTAANAAAAAAAAAAAAAAAAAACCGGCGCAAATGAAAAATTTTAAATTTATAAAATCGGCGCAAATGTCATACGCCCAATTATTTTATAGGTTTTCACCTTACAAAGAAAAACAGCAGATTTTGAAAAGTCAAGATTTGATGTACAACACAAACCAGCTAAGGAGTAAGTTTTAAATTTTAAATTTATAAAATCGGCGCAAATGTCATACGCCCAATTATTTTATAGGTTTTCACCTTACAAAGAAAAACAGCAAATTTTGAAAAGTCAAGATTTGATGTACAACACGAACCAGCTAAGGAGTAAGTTAGTACTTTTAAATAAATCTAGTTGTTGAATATTTGCGGCGCCATTATGGTAGGAAAGACAGAGAATGTGATTCTTGAAAATTCTATATTCTGATACATTTTCGTAAAACCTTATCTTACACCCGAAAATTAAGTTGTTTTTTACAGGGGAGACTTTTCATACCCCTAGAATCAATGATTCGGGGATATATAGGTTGATCCCTTTGTCTGTTTGTCTGCAAACTCTTTATATTTATATATCTTTTGAAAGGTAAATGACAGGGATTTGATATTTTTCATGTGTATTCTTTGTGCCAAAACCATTCAAATGATATCAGAACTTTTGACCTTGGAATGTGATTGACTTTTTGAAATTATGATAAATTTTAGCATTGGGTTTATATTTTAAACGGCAAGTGATATGTCTTTCATATTATACCCCCCCATTCTATAGAGAGGGGGTATACTGCATTCACCTTGTCCGTCCGTTCGTCCGAAAAAATTTTCGTCGCATTTTTCTCAGCTTCTACAAGAAGTATTGATAAGGAACGTCCTCTTTTGAGTCCTATCTGATGTGCACTTCCTGTTGGGCAAAATGTGGACTTGTTTCGAAATGTAGTGAAAACATGAATTTTTCGTCGCAGTTTTCTCAACTTCTACAAAAGGGATCGATTTAAAAATTGGTATGCAGCTTTTATATGGTTAGTTATAGGGAACGTCCCATTTTGAGTCCTGTCCGATGTGTACTTCCTGTTTGACGAAATGTGACTGTTACGAAATGTGTAGTTAAAACCTGAATTTTTCGTCGCATTTTTCTCAGCTTCTACAAGAGGGATTGATTTCAAAATTGGTATGCAGCCTCAATATGGTTAGTTGTAAGGAACGTCCCATTTTGAGTCCTGTCCGATGTGTACTTCCTGTTTGACGAAATGTGACTGTTATGAAATGTAGTGAAAACATGAATTTTTGTTGCATTTTTCTGAGCTTCTACAAGAGGGATTGATTTCAAAATTCGTATACAGCCTCTATATGATTAGTTGTAAGGAACGTCCTATTTTGAGTTATGTCAGATGCATACTTCCTGTTTGAAGAAAATTGGACTTAATTACGAAATTTAATGAAAACATGAATTTTTGATCCAGGGTTCAATGAGTTGGGGTATACCTGAGTAGACCTTATGACCTTGACCTTCGTATGTGACAATCTGGTAAAGTTTCACCATTAATATGAAATTGTGTAATTTTATACATAGAAAAATTAAACTCATTCATGAGAAAATGCTTCCTGATATGTACAAAATTTGTATTAAAAAAGATCTTGTATATTGTTCAGCAAAATTTCTCCATTTAAAACTTTAAAATTTACGAAGCTTTCTTGAATGGTAAGAGACAGTGTTTTGTATTTCACAGGTGTAGTTATAAGTCATCTAAATCAAAGAGACTTATTGTGTTTATTCTGTTTTTTTATGATGTTTCAATGTCTTATAACAAATGATAATATAAATGTATAAATGACTTGGAGGTATAACTTAAAATATTTTTTACTTTCTGATGCAATCAGTTCTGTTATATTTTTTAATGTATACTTTAAACCGGGAAATTCTCGCGCCGTCTTTATTCCGTGGTAAATTGACGGAATTTTAGTTTGCGCAGTTTTGAGTTCGCACTGCCAAATTGTTGACCATTAACTTCAATAATAGACAACTATATTCGCGCCATTTTATTTTCGCACTTCCATTTAAAATGCTAAAATCGCGAAAATAAAACAGCCGCGAAAGTTTCCCGGTTTTACAGTATTCCTCCACTTTCAGGAGAACCAGTACTAATGAAGTGTAAATTGAAATATTCCTAATACAATCAAATGATCTGAGTACTGTTACCACTGATAGACAAAACACAACGTTTAATTAAGAATGATTCAAAAGGGAGTGAAAATTGTTTCTTTATAATGCTTGGGGTGTCTTTTATGTGACATCTGTTGCCATCCAATTACAATCATCACTTGTTGTGATTCAACTTTTCAGTAGATACCAGAATTTATCAATACATGTTGATTGGTCAGAAGCACATAAATACTGTTTATGCAAAATATTTTTTCTATACTTTAACTCAAGGCATAAGTGTTTCACAAAACACATCTTGTTTGCATAAAAGATCGACATTAATTGTGGAGAACAACCGCAGTAGAATACCGAAGGAACAAAGTAGTGAAATTTACAAAAATCGAATCCAAAGACACGGCCAAAACGAGAGCACAGAAAACAATGACGTTAGACACTAAAAACAATGACGTTAGACAGGTACAAAGCACAGAAACAGAAATTACAACATTCAAAACAAAGGCACTCAAATATTCCTAAAA
The DNA here is from genome assembly GCA_002080025.1 of Modiolus philippinarum. Classification (NCBI taxonomy): domain Eukaryota; kingdom Metazoa; phylum Mollusca; class Bivalvia; order Mytilida; family Modiolidae; genus Modiolus; species Modiolus philippinarum. Next base: position 34,954 of record MJUU01013501.1, on the reverse strand, counting down.
AAAATTGAGTGGTTAAAAATTTAGACAAATAATATTTGGAAGATCTTTAACAAAGTTGCCAATACGTATTGTTTCGATGCTATGAAATACATAGCCGCTAATAAGAACGTTGGACACTATGGAGTTTATAATGTTATTTCTGAAATTACTTCAATATTTAATAGAGAACTGTTTCTTCGGAATACATTTATGATGCTTGCAATATTTAGTAATTTAACTTTCAGCGATAATGATAATTATTTCACTTAATATTGATTAGATCACCTCACGTGAGAAGTTTAATCATACACAAATATAAAGATAAATACGTTTTAATACTGTAGATAAATGAGAAAACCCCGTTTTATAATTAAAAAGGTTCTGTGTATACTATACATTTGCTATTTCCTACATCGCAATACAGACGCATATATTCTCGAACAATAGAAACCCAGCTTTCGTTTAATGTAGGTTTAGGGAGATAACCTTTTTTTCAGTGAGGCATCCAAAACTGTCAGTTTTATTGATGACTTTTAGCATTGATGTGAAAAATGATTAAAATTTTCTATATTACTCGGAATCTTAGAATATATCTATGAAAATGATCTAAACAACCATAAAGTGATTATAAAGATATATGTCCCTTAACCTTTAATATTTTTGGATTTTAACTTCAGCTGCAAATAAATACATGTATCATCATTAATATAAATATGCACACATACAATTTATTAAAGGTCAATCTGGTGTATATCTTCTGAAAAGACTTCTTTTGATTTCGACCAACTTTGTATGCAATTGCCAATAACCTTATCAACACATGTGCTATTTTTATATTCGTCCTTTCTTGACATTTCTCCATAAAAAAAATCATTCCATAATTATTATTGTTTCTTTTACATTCTTAATTTGGTTTCATGTTGAACTTTTGCCATCACTCGGCGTCCGTCGTCCGTCCGTCCGTCCGTTAACTTTTATTCAAAAATCTTCTTCTCTGAAACTACTGGGCCAATACTTACCACACTTGGCCTGAATCATCACCAGGGTATGCACTTTCAAGTTTGTGATTTTTATGTCCGTAGACCAAACAACAAAGCCGCTGTTACTAAAAATAGAACATAGGGGTAAATTGCTGTTTTTGGCAAATAACTTCAAAACCGTTGCAGATATCAAAAATCTGTCATGGGGTAGAATTGTTCGGAATGACGAGATCTATCTGCCCTGCAATTTTGAAGAAAATCGGAAAAATCGTCTGAGTTATAGCCCTTTTTCCGTAAAATTTTCAAAATTTATGCATTATTTATTTTTTATTTCAAAAACTGTAACAGATATAGGTGAAGTGTAAATTTGAAAAATGTTCAGCATATCAAGATCTACATACTCTTAAATTTTGAAGAAAATCCAACTGTTGTAGTTATTGACTTTTTTTCACAAAAAAAAAGAAATTCAATGCCATATGGTTATGGGTTATTTCCCCTTAAATTCTGCTTTCAAATCTTCTTTGGTTTACTTTTCTCTTTTATATTTTAGAGAAATTCCCTGCTATCACTTTATTTAAATAATTATTTGTTACAAAATTAAGAGCAAAAAAGTGTTTTTGTACAAATTTTAACATTTTTTTGCAAAAATGCTTTCATAAACTATACTTATTTCACAATTTAATAATTATTGTATATAACTGTATATTGTTTCATTTAGTTAAGAGTAAGTGCCCACAATGCAAACATCCTTGTCAGTTAATATTGCAGTTGCATCTAAGCTTCAATGCCTGTATAGCTTTACAGCTTACCTGCATGGCTATGCCATGGTGATTTTCAAGATGGCCGCCGTAAAAGGCGGGAAAATTCAACAGTGTCCGATTGCAATGAAATTTGGTTTCCAAATAGATATTGATATTGCGATTTCAAAACCTGTGTTGAAAATTGTTCGTTGACTGCCATTTTAAAATGGCCGCCACAAAAGGCGGGAAAATTCAACATTGTCCGATTTAAATGAAATTTGGTTTCCAAATAGGTTTTCATGTTGCATCTTCAAAATGATGTTAAAAATTGTTCGTGGACCGCCATTTTCAAAATGGCCGCCAAAAAAGGCGGAAAAAATTCAACATTGTCCGATTTCAATAAAATTTGGTTTCCAAATAGGAATTGATGTTGCGACTTCAAAACTGATGTTAAGAATTGTTCGTTGAC
>MJUU01013501.1:6910-19750 GCA_002080025.1 Modiolus philippinarum | reverse complement strand
CCCCCCCCCCCCCCAAAAAAAAAAAAAACAAAAAAAACATGGAAAATGAAATGTTAAAATAAGTGGCACTTTAAACAACTCATTTTGTTGTTGGATTAATCTCTTTAGTTACAATTTGTCATATTATTATTTATTTACCCTTCACGTCGGTATGCTTGACTTTACTTTAATACCCCACTGTATGTTCGATGCATTAAGAGTTTGCCTCAATGAAAAAAGTAACAATCTATTTTCTTCTTTATTGTAGGACCCACGGTATTAGAAGAATGGAAAACGAAAGATCAAAAGATTGTAGAAACAGGAGCAATGGAAAGGATCCGACAGATCCTCAAGAATTCTGCTTGTGTAACAATAACTGGCCATTCTGGAAGTGGTAAATCAACTGCAATGAGACACATTGCATTGGAATTAAAAACAAAGGAAAAATTTGAAGTATATCCCATTTTCAAGGCTAGTGACATAAAACATCATTTCGATAGAAACAAAAAACAGGTGTTTGTCTTTGATGACGTGTTTGGTAAATATGCTTTAAACCTGCATATTGTAGACGACTGGAATTTTTTGATGCATGAAATAAAAGATTTTATTGAGTGTGGCAATATAAAAATTTTGTTGACTTGTAGAACACATATTGCTAAGGATGATCGTTTTGGAAGAATAAAATGGTTAACAGATCCTTTTTGTGATATACAGGACTATCCCTTAACTAGGATTGTTCGAGACAAATTAGCCAGTAACTACGGAGAAGACGTGATGAAACTAACTAATGATGACATAAGAAGCTGTGATCTTTTCCCTTTGCTATGCGAAACATATACAAAACTGAAAGAAATGGATACAAATAAGACACAATTGGAAAACTTCTTCAATGATCCGTTCAAGACCATCGAAGAAATATTCCATTATATAAAACAAAAGGAGAAAGTCAGGTATGCCTTATTAGCCCTATTTGTTATTTGTAACAATGTTATCGAGGAAAGTATGTTTGATACAAAAAATTTCAAAGATAAGTGCCGATTTATAAAATACCACTGTGGAATAGATAATTTTTCAATAGAAGACATACAATCACATTTTATTGCGTTGCAGAAGTATTTCACGAAAATATCTGGTGCAAAGTACAAAATATTTCATGACAAAATTTTTGACGCTGTAGTTTTTTTTTATGGAAAAGAAATGTTTGATGTTATTTTAGAGAATGCACATAGTGATATAATACGAGAACGATTCCATTTTAAATCCTTACCTGAAGAAAGCGACATTGGATTTTTAATAATTGTTCCTGAGAAAAAAGAGGAAAAGTATTTTAAAAGATTATTCATTGACACAAACAGAGAAATTCTTAAAAATGAAATAACCGTGACAGCATTTGCTAACAGACAATTACAGTTTACCCAATATAGAGAAAAGTTTATGAGGTACTGCAAGGAAAATGAAGAACTTAAACAACAAATATTACTTTTGTCTTATAAAGCAACGTCTCCATTACTTGAAGTTTCAGCTGAAGGGTACGAAGATGTCCTTAGGATGTTAATTGATATGAAATTGAATGTAAATGTTTGTGATGAAAATGGAGACACTTCTCTTCATAAAGCATCTTCCTTGGGAAATTCAAATTGTGTTAAATTACTTCTTGAAAAAGGAGCTGATGCTAACCTTCTTAACATGAGTGGGGAATCTCCATTTTTTAAGGCATGCCAGGAAGGCCATGTTGATATTGCAAAACAACTCATTAAATCAAAGGGAGTTGATAAAACCGTAAATCTTACAACTAATGCAAGAGAAACACCACTTTACGTTAGTTGTCGGGGAGGTCATCTCTCAGTGGTAGAATTTCTCCTTGAAAAGCATATAGGTGCAGACCCTTCTAAATTTGACGAATACCTTGGTTCTCCATTACACATTTCCACTAGAGAAAACCATACACAAATAATGAAATTGCTATTGAAGCAAAATGGGACTGATCAAAATTTAACTACTAAGCACATTGAATCACCGATGTATATTGCATCAGTTCATGGTCACGAAAAAGCTGTTGATCTTTTGATTGAATACAAGGCAAATACAAATATATGTGGAAAAGACGGAAGATCTCCGCTTTGTAAGGCTGCATGGAAGGGTCATTTGGCTGCTGTAAAAATTCTACTAAAGAATAAAGCAGATCCTAATAGGATTAGCGAATATAAAGAGTCACCCTTATACAAAGCTTCCAGGTGTGGACACTATGAAATAGTTCAAAAATTGGTAGAATATAATGCAGATGTAAACCAGTGCTGTCGTGATGGGAGATCTCCGCTTTATAAAGCAGCATGGCAAAACGAGAAACGTGTGGTGGCATACCTATTGGAAAAAGGTGCTGATCCTAACATTTCAAGTAAATATTTTGGTTCACCGTTATACAGAGCAGCGAAAGAGGGACATACTGAAATGATCAATATTTTGCTGGAATGTGATAAAACTGATATAAATCTACAGACAAAAGATGGTGAAACAGCATTACATGCAGCAGCAAAATTTGGGTTCACAGAAATTGTACGAATACTAATAAACAGAGGAGCCAAGCAAAATATCACAGATGACAATGGCAATACTCCTATTGACGAGGCGGAGAAAATGGGACACATTGGCACGATTAAACTTCTCCATGGCAAAATGACTGAAATGCCGAGATAAATTATTGTCATTTTTAAATGGCCAGAAATACTGTTTTTTCTATGCTCATTTATTGACCAGATCAGTATCAAAATTAAATACAGTCTTTCAACTATAATCATTTGAAAAAACTGCTCACAATTTGGGAATTCTTGCATTCAAAGATTGGTATAGGGAAAAAATGAAACTGATGTGTGCTTGCAGGTTGAACATAGCTTTTTCCGAAAAAATACAACCGGATTGCCGGATTTCAACTAACCTCTGTACTTTCAGTATTGGTTTAGAGCTATTTCCCGTTTATCAATTTGCAGATTTTAACCCTAACACACCCAACAACCGAGATAGACAACCGAGATAGACAATTTCATTTAGCTCATTTCTTCTGAAAAAGCACTTGAAGTATTAACATCGCCTGTACGCCATTTATTGCTTTTTCTGTGACATCCTCGAGAATTTTTAAAAATGAGAACCATTGTGGAACTTATTAAAGTATTTTTATATTTAGAAATGAATAATAGCTTTGAATAAACAATTTATCATTGATACATAATGATAAATGTGTATAGATATCACTTTGAATTGAATCATAGATACTGAACAATTATTGGGACCAGTAACAAAATTTACACGTTTTAAGAAACACAGAAATAACCGTAGTCACGGTCGAGATTCAATAAGTTTGACTGTTGAGGTTTGATTTTCAGATATGTGAAAAATGGATATATATATTTTCTTGCAGTTATTTGGAAAAGGGGAGGTTCCAATCTTTTTCGAGAAAAAGGGGTTTTAGTCAATTTTTGTAACTTTTACCACTTTTTGTCTAAATTTGCAGAATTTTATTAATATTTCCTGAAAAAGCGAGATTTGAAAACCCTGGACTCTCAATAGATCCGCCAATGAATTTGATATGGCTCTTCTGTAGCATGTGCTCTTGCAAAACATTTACTTTTTACTTTGACTAATCTTCGATTAAAGTTATTGCAGTATCGTAGCTAAAAGAACAGTTAAAGGAAGAAACCCTATCGGATGAAAAACAAACTCATAACCACTTTATATACGCTGCAATTTTGAGGTACTAACATATTTAGATTGCATTTTAATGTACATTTGATATAATTAACAAACCTTAAACCTTAAACTTGCGACAAATTTTCCTTCTGTACTTATAAAATCGTCTATTTTCATTTATATATTTATACAAGCAAAATAAAAAAAAATGCATAAAAGGAATAAAAAAAAAAGAAATACAAAGACAGAAGAGGGAATGAAAAACTCTTAAATCTAACNCAAAAAAAAAAAAAAATAAATAAAAATAAAAAATAGAGTTACCTCTGAATATGACCAATATTTTTTGTACGAAGTTGCAGACTCTTTCACAAATCAGACACACAATTATTCTAAAATTTACAAATCAGACACACAATTATTTTAAAATTCACAAATCAGACACACAATAATTTTAAAATCTAGAAAATATTTGAAATTAAAATACGAAAAAGGTACCTTGATCAAAATAATAGTTAAGAAGTCAAACGCAGTAATTGACAGTCACAATAAAATTCTATAAACGACTGTCCCTGTCGATTGCAGTATTTGACAGACACATACAGTATATCTGACAGTTTTTTCCTTTACATTTAAAAAGCGATTATCATTGGTACGGACAGTCATTTTTTATTCATAGTGTAAATTCACCAAAATAATCCCGATTTCCCGTACACAAAAACCTTTGAAATTCCCATATCCCGATGGCATTCCCGACTTTAAGAATAGAGCTTTCCCGATTTCCAGAAGTTAAAACCAATAAATCCTGGTCTCAATGACTTTTTACAGGTATATGGAATAAACTATTTTTTGTCAGTCTCGTAAAATTTCAACAATAACGCTTTCCTGATTTCGCGAAGTTCAAATAGTAAATCCCGGCTGGATGAACGTTCCAAAAGTCTTTTTAAAGTGCTAGTACATGAAATAAACTATTTTTTGTCAATCCCGGTAAATTTCATCATAACAATTCCAATTTCTCATGATTAAAAACATGACTTTCCTGTATCCTAATGGCATTCCATCTCGATTTCCCGACTTTAATGTAAGGTTTTTTCCGATTTCCGAAAAATTGAAATAACAAATCCGTTTGTCCCGAATGTGAACTTTCAAAAAATCTTATTTACAGGTACATGGAATAAACCATTTTAGCCAATTCAGGTAAATTTCATAAAAAAAATCGAATTCTCATGCATAACGACATGACTTTCCAAAATGCTGAAGCCATTACCTTCCCGATTTCCGAACTTGAATATTCTAATATAGGTTTATCCCATTTTCCCGAAGTTAAAGAACGCATTTGTCGGAGTGTATTTGTAAATTTTGAAAATTTCTTCATGTTGACAAATAATATACAGCATCAATAGTCATCATGAATCATGTCATAGGAAATGATGACCGAGTCGTATGTATTGGCTTCATTGATATGCATTTCCTAATTGACTTTGCAAAATACTCAACGACAGCAAGCGATGATAACTTTATAATTTTGTGAGGAACGCACACCGAATAAAAAAATAAAATGCTCATGAAATAATGCTCTCTTTTCGTATTTTGATATTATATAAATAGCTGTCCTTTGTGTATCTAATTCTAAAGGAGTATAGTCATAAAGGCGTGGATTTTTTCATACATTAGGCCATTCTCAAAATGTGTCCAAATTTTGTCGAAAATCTAGTTAGGTGGTCTCTGGTAAGTGTTCTTGCCAGGAATAAAAATAACATATGACACACTTATATATTTCCTGACATACGGTATGTCGAAAATGGCTTTTTGTCAATTTTAGCCATTTTACAGTGTTGGTAAGATGAAACTACTCGAAGGAAACTGAAGAGAAAAACCAATTGTTTTTTGTTGCGAGTGTATAAACATTTGTCATTCCAAATTGCAGGAAGTTTATCTTGCAACGAATTTTTAGAAAAAACCTATAAAAATTGTGAAATTCTGTCAAAGCTGCATTCAAGACTGAAAGTGTGAAACTGAATTTGAAGTTTTTTGCTATAATAGCGTATACAATAGATGTATTTTTAAAGGTTTTGGAGAAGATTTGATGCAATGCTGAGAAAATAATTTCACAGGAAAGTGGCCATACCTTTTATCGAGGTGCACGACAGAGAAAAAAATTGCGAGTATTCCTTAGAAAATAGTATTAATTTGAATTCATCACTTTTTACCATCTTTAAGCCTTCGGCTCTCCCCTTCAAGAGTGCAGTTGTCCAATTTCACGATTCATGTGAACTAATGCTTCGTATAAGAGAAGATCAAAATATTTTGAAAGCCAAGAGCTGATAGCGAAGAAAATGACTCGGCTTTCGACTAACCTTTAACCAGCTAAGGACAAATCTTTGCAGGATTTTCATTAGTTTAGATATTATTTCTTTTCAGAGAAAGAGTTTCTAATCTTGTATGGTTTAGCCGGTTGGACATAATCTTGATGACAAAAACCCTATCTAATTAACAGTACGGGAATCGTGCCCATCCAAGGTGGCGTCGACCCGGTTGCAAATAACAAAGTACCGAAGTTACTGTAAATTTATTTTCTACTTATGTCCATTTCAATAACTGATGTCTCTTCAGTGCAGATAAAATCAAATTGATTTGAAATCCAGAAATCGAAAGACGTTCAAAACCTGAGAGAGAACAATAACCAAAAGCAATAACCAAAAGAATCAAAATTGAAAGCCAAAATCTTCCAACACGAAAAAGATGCTCTTTAGTTTTCAACAAAATTTCACAAACTTACTGTAAATTTTCAAATAAAATCGGTGCGCGGGCCAACACCAAAGTACTGGACTACTGGGTTATCAAATACATGCAAAATGTAGAAATTTCAGTAAGTTGAGATCCCTGGTTTTAATTTATATCCTGCAGGTCATCACTCCAACAAATGTTTCGGCACAAAAAATTTCTAAAGACTTTATGGGAAATATGTTTTTGATTATTATAATGCAAGTTATTATTATAAAATTTTGCTGAGGTGTGTTTTAGATACATGCTTAGATTCCGAGTTTATTTGAGTCTTTCAAGACTTAAAAATGAAGAGCTGCAATAAAAGCGTTGTATCATTGCTTGGTTTTATTGTCTCGCCCGCGACTAAGGTCGCGTAAAGCGGGACATAGGAGTATAAAGTATGATGGCGGCGGCGTAAACTCCTGTTAATTTTTTGTGATTAGGTCATTTTCTCAGTAACTATAAGTGATAGGTCAATGATATTTGGTATGTAGATTGGTCTTGGGTAGTACATGACAGTCTGCTACATGGTTTTTGTCTGAAACCTCAATTTCACGGTCCAATGAACATGTTAAGTTTTTATGATTAGGTTGATTTCTCAGTAACTATAAGTGGTAGGTCAATGATATTTGGTCTGTAGGCTGGTCTTATATAGTACATGACAGTCTGTTATATAGTATTTGTCCTTGACCTCAATTTTACGGTCCAATGAACATGTTAAGATTTTATGATTAGGTTAGTTTCTCAGTAACTATAAGTGGTAGGTCAATGTTATTTGGTCTGTAGGCTGATATTATATAGTACATGACAGTCTGTCATATGGCATTTGTCCTTGACCTCAATTTCATAGTCTAGTGAGCATGTCAAATTTTTGTAATTAGCTCATGTTCTCTGTAACTTTAAGTGTAAGGTCAATGATATTTGATATATAGGTTGGTCTTCAGTAGTACATGACAGTATACTGTATGGCTACTGTCTGTGACCTCAATTTCACGGTCAAATGAACATGTTAAATTTTTGTGTGTAGTTAGTTTAGTTTCTCAGCAACTGTTAGTGGTACGTTAATGATATGTGGTATATAGGTTTGCCTTGGGTAGTACTTGACAGTTTGTCATATGTTTTTTGTTTATGGCCTAAATTTTATGGTCTAGTGATCATGTTAAGTTTTTCTGATTAGATCAATTTCTCGGTAACGTAACTATTTATGGTACATCAATGATATTTTGTATGTGGGTTGGTCTCAAAAATATTTATATTCTTTAACATTTTCAAGAATATGTGTTTTATATTTAATAAAGTTTTTGCTTACTATCTTTGGGGGATTATTTTGTAAAATCATGGTTTTAGTTTTATTTACATTAACTGTTAAATACCATTTGTCACAGTAGTCTGCAAAGTGATTTAGACTTGCTTGTAACTCAGATTCTTTTTTAAAGATTATAATCAAGCCGTCTGCAAAAAGTAGACTACCTAACTTAGAGTTTACTAACTCAGCTGGGTGGTTGTCTTCATTTACAAAAAGGTTACTAATATCATTAATGAATATGTTAAAAAGTGCTGAGCTTATCGAATCTCCTTGTCTTACTCCATTATCTATGTTGAAAAATTTTACTGATGATTTTTGTACTTGAAGGAACTCTGGGTATTTTGAAACTGTTTTTTCAGTATCATATACATATCCTTCCCTACACCTTGTTCTAAAATCTTGAATAGTAATCCCTCCCTCCATAATGAATCAAACGCCTTTTGAAAGTCTACAGAACAGATATATAATTTCTTTTTGTTTTTGTTTAGATATTTGTTTATCAAAGTCTTTAGTATGAACAAACAATCTGAACTTCTATGGTTTTGTCTAAAACCAAACTGTCACTGGTTGTATTTATCAGCTAGAAATGAAGTAAATGGTGGTGTGTTATATGGTTTTGTGTGTGACCTCAATTTCATGCTCCAGTAATTATGTTAAGTTTTCAGTATCTATTGGTGGTATGTCAATGATATTTGTTATTTGAGTTGTCTTGGGTAGTATATGGCAGTCTGTCATATGACTTATGTCTGTGACCTCAAATTCATTGTCAAGGGATCATGTTGAGTTTCTCCATTATCTATGAATGGTAGGTCAATAATATTTTAGTATATGGGTTGGTCTTTGGTGGAATCTGACAGCCTGCTATTTGCTTTTGCCGTTGATGTCATTTTCACGGTCTAGTGAATGTGTTTGATTTTTCAGTATTTATTAGTGGTAAGTCAATGATATTTGGCATTTAGGTTGGTTAAATTTGGGTAGTGTGCGCTATGACAGTCTGCTTTATTGCTTGCTTTTGTTAGTTATCCTAATTTTACTATAACGAACATGTTAAGTTTTTCTGATTTAAGTCAGTTTGAGTTTTTACATCAATTTAGTGGCCAACAGGGACGGGCGAGACATCAATTTGGGCCCACACTTGTCGTGCATAGGGTCTGTAAGTCTCGCCATGTGACACCGAGAAATCACGATAAAATTGCAGTTTGAAAACGTTTCCCGCCAAAATATGACGTTTCAGGATTATGACGTTAAAATTTTCTGCATTAAACGTCATATGTTTTTTTGTTTAAAATGCAACTTCCGGGTACAAGTTTTTTTGGTCCCGAAAGTTCCAAATGAAACGAGACTTACAGACCCTATTGAAGAAATCTTGTCTCATGTACATTTCATTGTTAATTTCATTTGTGAAAGACCTTTATGTATTCTTTTTTTCTCTATCTGTGACCTCCAAATGGAAAGGGTTACAGCGATGAAATTTATAGGAGTTGTTTAGCACTGGTGATAGATGAAAACAACTTTGTCCTGAACCACCCCGTATCTTTAGGATGGAGTTATTTACAGAAACGCTCTAAACACTTATGCTGAAATAAATCTGTAAGTAAATACGTCCTCAGTGTAAAATATATTTAATGACGTATAATGGAAAAAAATCTTTGTTATAGCATGACGGAACTTTGCAACGTTCGGTCCAACACTCTAGGGTGAACCTTAAATTCTTATCTGATTATCACGATATGAACAGTTCAACAGTAAAAGCTCTTAAACAGGGGAAGTTCTGTGTAAAAATCGTGGATTTCAAATTCTTATCTATAAATCAAATTTGTAAATTCTAAATTCTAAATTCTTGTTTTACTAAAACATATTGTAAAACATGAGATCTCCTTGTGATAAAAATATACAATGAATACCTAACAAATATATTTATTTCATTAAATCTCCGAAATTTTGTCAAATACAAAGAATCAAGCGAGTATATTGGATGTCTTTCCCTCTGTTGTTTGGTTTTACATTTTTTGCACTTACTTTGTACTAGTATTTCAGCCCTTCTGAATTTTGTCAATGTTTTAACCTTTCGTAAAATATTTACTTATTACCAGTAAAAATAAAGTTATATGTTGACAATGCATGAAAATTTGGTTCTAATAATCGAAGTTATTTGAATTAGTTCCATCACGCAGAAAAAGAATCGTGGAGAGACGTCCATATATACGATACTTCACCGCACCTCGTTGAAACTGATCTGAACTATGCTCCTATAGATCATGTAACTTCATTACAACCTAAGGAGGTTTGGCTCACCAATACTCGGATTTAACGCATCATTACTTTGAAATGCCTGTACTAAGTCAGGAACATTGCTGTTTACAATTTTTCCTGTGTTTTTGCATCTTCTTTGTCGTTTGACTCTTGTTCATTCCATTATTTTGTTATAACCACCATTTTCAACCTATGAGGGGCTATCAAAAGCAATATCTCATATTATCGAGAGTTCTAGGGTGTAATCATATCATCAAAACATTTTTTTCCACTGCGGATTTTGAGCATTATAATTTGCGTAACACACTTTACTGAATTATACAGATGATATTTTGTCACTATAATCCATCGATTTGGTTATTTTTTTCATCGATCTATTAAAAAAATCGAAATTAAGGATACTAAAGAAACATCCACATCGACCTCGTTCCTTTACCTTCATCTTGAAATTGACGACAGAGGTAGACTACAAACTAAGCTGTATGAGAAACGCGATGACTTCACTTTTCCAATAATCTTCCCTTTTCTTTGTAGTATCAAACCAACAGCAACAGTATCTATCTCCCAACTCATTCGCTACTCAAGGGTCTGTGGTCGAAACAGTGATTTCCTTGATAGAGTCCGGTTGCTCACATATAGGTTACTTAAACAAGTTTATGTACCCATAACTTGAAGTAGTCACTGCAGACGTTTTACCGTCGACATCACAATCTTGAGGACCGGTATGGGATATCTATTTTCCAGATCCCTTTCAAATTATTGTCCCGGCACCTGAATAGGTTTTCAGGGGCTTTGGCTACAGAGCTGCCGGGCGCGTCCCCAGGTGGTGGATAGGGGAATGCCCTGTCTTTGCGGGGTAGTCAGGTCATAATACGGAAAGCCTGACCGCGAACCATTGTAGCCAAACTGTGTGGAGAAACGCCACGCTCCATGCAGTATAAAGACCCCTTCTATATTTCTCTAAAGAGAGCAGACGCACTGGGTGTCGTATAGAAGGCTAAATTTCCTGCCCTTACCCATTTCTCCCCTTTTCCAGTGGCAATCAAAAGTCGTTGCCCCGGTTGTCCCTTCCACCTTTATTTCTTTCTTCTTTTACTTACAATTTGTTTTGAATTGATTAACTTGTTCTCGTCCTGATATAGCTGAAATATTGCTCATTGGACGTTAAACTCTAACTAATCAATCAATCAATCAAATTATTGTTTCCTCTGCCAGGTTTGACCTTTCTATCGGATTTGACATGTTAAACACGGCGGGTGTTTTATAAGAAGCAGGAGATGTCTCTACCTGTGCACCTGATCTCTCCCATCGTTTTAATATGGGCCCGTGTTGTTCATCTCTGTGTGTGTGTGTGTGTTTCCTTTCTTCTTTTCTGTTCTGTACTTGTGTCTTTGGCTCCGATGTTTCTATTGTCTTTGGATTTTCGGGGGGATTGATGGTTCGGTTCCACTTACTTTATATAGACATCGTTTTGATCACTCTTCAAGTGTTAAGTATATTAACTCATACCTGGTTTAAATAAAAGTTGATATCAAACTTTTTCAAAGGAAATGTAACCGACCTTTACAGTAAATAGCAATACAGAAAAGAGATACAAAGAATGTTACAAGAGTTGTTTACCTTTGAGCGGAAAGTATTAATTATTGCTACGGTCAACCAAGCGGCAAAAGTTTAATTGATCAGAAGTCAAAGTTTACACCCCAAGCTTACATTCTAAAACTGATCTACGGTCGATAAAAGTACACATTGTATACAATTGTAATCTTTTCCGTTTGATATGTATATACTGTGTAGTCTTTTTAAGGTAACAAAATGTAGGCGTGGGTGTTAAAGCTTGACTTTGAATCAGTGAAAGTTTTGCCACTTGGTTGACCTTTGCAATAAATGGAAGGTTAATCTCATTTTAATGTTGGAACGGTCAGACAATTTACGACAGTCATCACGACCACTGGCAATCATTATTTAACACAGGGTCACAGTTGTACAACATGAACCCTGGATGGGATGACAAGAATAAAATGCCCACCTCTATAAAAGTTCATTGACCATTTCATGAAAGTTTGTTATATGTCGGATGACAATCAGGATACATACACTATGACAGAAGATGTAAACTATTATTAGCTTCAGATTTCAGAAGAATTCGATATCCTAACGTTTTATCCATTTAAATAAGGTTAAATTTGTTTGCGCATGTATCATATTTTCCACTTTAAGGTGCATAAAATAGACAATTTATAGGTTTGGGTACCCATGAACCGGTTTAACCCTACCGCTGGCTTTTGCTAGTGCCGGTACCAAGTCCGGCTGTCCCGAGTTCCTATCGTTGTTTGTGTTTGTCTTTTGTATTTTATTGTGGGTTTTTTCTTGTGCAATTCCTATTTACTTTCTGGCATGTGGCTATGTTTTTCGGCCATTGTAGGTGTTTCCTGTTATCTTTTTTATTCCAATTTATAAAATCTTATCATTTTCCAAATATATTTTCAGATATTTTAAGGCATAAAGTAATGGAAATTAACCCTTTCAAGGATTGAGTAAACGCCCTGAGCAAAACTTATAGAAACTTTGTTAAACGTTGCCCTTGTTTAAGTATTAAAAATTCTGAGGAGTTAAGTTTAAAAACAGTTTTTATCACTTGTATCTAAAAAAATGCAATCGGCAATGGAATGCACCTTCCATATTTTGTCCCGTCTGGTGTCACCACTGCACTAATATGTAAATAGGAGTGACCTATGAGGGGGGCGTAGCAGTAATATACAACAACGACGAACCTTTAAAAGAAGGTTAAAAAAGTAAAAACATAACTTAGTTTTCTGATTCTTGGAAGGTCCATAACCCTGTCAAAAATAAGTGGATTA